>CM057826.1:33075210-33090210 GCA_030068075.1 Paguma larvata | reverse complement strand
TGAGTTTTTCAGTCCAAACCCTTCCGTTGCTGAGAGTGTGTGGTCTATAGCCTCTTGGCTGCAGTAGGGAGGTATGGTTTTCAGGGGTCTTTTTGTCTGTCTTTGGGTGACTTGGTTTTCTTTTTTGTGAACTCATTTGTACATTTAAAAGACTGTTTGTCTTACCTGTTTACCTGAAGGACCTGTTGCAGGAAGATTTTATAGTTAAGTTTGTCTCTAAATTGCCAAAATTGGATGTCAAAATATCCCCAACCCTTTAAGCTGGAATTAGTTTTTTTAGAGACTGGAAATCTTGGAAAAATATTGTCTAATGTAATTATATTATCCTGGTGAAATATGAGGTAGCTGTTTAAGGTAACCAGTTTTAATACACACGGATCGTTTTGTCATTCAGAGAGAAGTACTCCATATGGACATGCTAATCTTAAAGATATGCAGGAACTCTGCATAAGACAGTTGGCTGATAGAGAGCTATAATATTACCTGTACTTCCTTGGAAGAATCCAACCAAGGGAAAGTTAGTATAGTTGAAACATTTATCAGGTAGCTACCTTCCAGCTGTCTCCAAGGAGAGGGAAGAAAATCCCCTGTGCTCAGAACCTTTGCTAGGTTAGCTAATCTGATTGAGAAACATGGGCCAGAGGCTGTTAGCTGCTAGCCGCCCATCTCACTTTACTTTCTTGGGGAAGGACTAAGGGGAGCCAGAGGCCAGGCTATTTGATTGAAATCCTTCCTTGTGGAAGGAAGAACAGAGGTACGGAAGAACACGTTCTTTCCTAACAAGTTGTGTAGATGATATATTTCATCTTACGGAATGAAGCAGCAGAGAATATAAGCAGCATACACCTTGGCTGTGACCTGTACTCTGGTATATTCACGGTGGCTTTGATTTGTAACACTTAGAGGAATATTATAATAACTAAGATTTATGAGCATGCAGGTGGCAAAAGCAAGCCAATTAGAATATAAGTTTTGTAAAAGGCTATTAAAATATAATTGGAAGCTCACTCTTGTTTAAACCTTGGATCTACTTAAAACTCCTAATATTAAAAACAATTTTTAAGGATAACTGGCCTTTTTATGACTTTTGTCAGCATTTATTTAAATCTTTTTATAGATTACCAAGAGAAATATCAAGAGTTACTTGAAAGAGAAGATTTTTTTCCAGATTATGAAGAAAATGGGACAGATTTATCGGGGGCTGGTGATCCGTAAGTTCTCTTTCGCTACTACTTTCTTTGTGATGTTTCTGTGGCTACAGTTTGTAGATGTTTAGAAGAAGGTAGCTGAAGAATGCACGTTCTGATTTGATGGTGTCACAGTGGTATGTACAGAGTACTTGTCTACCAGAAACTTTCAAGAAATTCTACGAGAAAACAAACTACAATCCTGAAAATTTATATATATCTGGAGGGGAAAAACTAAAATAGTAGTATACTCAAGCATAGTTTTATAAAGTAGATTGAGTTCAGCTCTAATACTGTGAGATCTTGGGCAGGTTCTATGCCTGTTTCTTCATCTCTAAGGTAAGGACAGCAGACCCCTCTTTGAGTTCTTCTGAGAACTAAGTGAGAAACCTATATATTCAGAACCACTTCCTGGCACACAGTAAAAAGCTCGGATCTTAGCTATTAGAGGATACATTAAGATTGAGGAGAGCACAGATAATGACATGACAGTGTCTGGACTAAAGGGAAGATGTGAGATATTCACATATCTCCATCTCTCTCCCTGCCATTCTTTGTAATAAAAGAAACTTTTGTTACGTCCTTACCATCAGATTGCATTGCGTTTGGTTAGAGAAGAACCAAGAACTTGAGAGGTTTATCCAGCTCTCTTAATAGTTTGTGTGAATTTGGACAAGTTACTCAGGTTCTCTTCTTCCTAAGTGGAGGAAAGAGTGAGCTAAATCTAACTTAATTTTTCTTAGATCTCCTCTCCCATGTGTGCTGTAGGTTTAAAAGAAAAATGAACCACCTTTATTTTCTCTATCTAGTTACATCTTAATTTTAAGTCCGTTTGAGATCTAATATTACCATACTTTTACATACTAGTTCAGTAAATAACAGGGATGTAAAGACTCGAGCACAGTTAAGAAGGTTCACACCTGCTGGGTATACCACTCTTAAGTTCAAGTTGTTCTTGGCATTGAATTTCAGGTTGTCCTGTGATGTTTTTCTTGGTCAGCATTACATGCTCTGGCACTAATACACTGGTGGCCATTTCAGCACATGGCCTTGTACTGGAAATGGAGGAATAAAACCATAAAGACCCATCAGCAGTTGATAGGACTGGCAAGATAGGTTTATCACAGTGTAGTGCAAAGGGTTTTTGCAAGGTAGGGAGACACATAGACAGCATGTTGTTGTAGAGGAAGATTTGGAGTCCGATTCTGGCTGTGCCAACTACTTCCCCAAATCTTATAGTATTAACCTCCCAGAATCTTTTTCTTCTTTTGTCTCTAAAATGGAGATAAGGGTGCCTGGCTGCTTAGTCAATATAGCATGTGACCTTTGATCTCAGAGTTGTGAGTTCAAGCCCTACGTTGGGCATAGAGATTACTTTAAAAAATAAAAATGGAGATAAGAAAAATGGAGATGATAGTGGTACTTGTCTTTTTAAGATGGCCGTGGCTATTCAGTAAGAATGTATATTATTAAATTCTTAATAGGCACTTTAAATTTTCCATTCATACTTAACTGTGGAAAGCTTTGTTTTCCATCATTTTAAACTACTTAATAGTTGAAAAAATTCTTAGATGCTGTCAAAAGTAACTCGTTGTGAAAGTGATTCCAAATAACTAGGAATGTGACATAAGTAGACATAAAATATCATTAGAGGTACATACATGGCATATCTGAGATTACGTTCTAATTATAGTGTCATTGTTAGTAAGATAAATTTATGAAAATAATACTAATCTCAAGCCTCCGAATTTATAATTCAAGCATTTGAATTAACTTTTAGGCTAGGTTAAGAATTTAATATGTGTCGGCAGTGCCTGGCTGGTTCAGTTGGTAGAGCATGAGACTCTTGATCTCAGGGCTGTGAGTTCAAGCACCACTCGGGGTGTAGAGATTACTTAGGTTTAAATTTTTAAGTTTTTAAGTTTTAATTTATGTCTAAAAGTATAGCAGAAGTTTAACTTCAGACAATAAGAGACTCAAAATCCAGTGTAAAATTTAACTTCTCAGATTAAGCAGTTATCTAAGGACTGACGTGTATGTAATTCAGAAAAGTACGTGCATTCTCTAACAGCCTAAGAAAGTTACAGTACCATACTTTTTTTTGTGGCTTAGCATTTTAGACATTTCTGAATTGAATAACATTAAAGTTATGAATTATCTTTACTTCTTTCATAGATACTTGGATGATATTGATGATGAGATGGACCCAGAGATAGAAGAAGCTTATGAAAAGTTTTGTTTGGAATCAGAGCGTAAGCGAAAACAGTAAAGCTAAATTTCAGCATACCAGTTTTATAAAGCAGTTTAGGTTCTGGTGATTTAGCAGAACACAGGAAAGCAGGACAATGTGTCACACTTATACCAAATTAAGGATGTTGAGTTATGTTACTAATGTATGCAACTTTAATTTTGTTTAACACTATCTGCCAAAATAAACTTTATTCCCTATAACTTAAAATGTGTATATATATATAATAGTTTATTATGTACAGTTAATTCCACTGTTTTGGCTGCAATAAAATCGATTTTGAAATAAATGAAATGTTGAAAGTAAATTTTGCTAGTTGGTTAGAAGCTTATCCTTTAAATTCTACTTTTCTTGAGGGAAAAAGTCTTAGTCTGGAAATACATATTATCGCAAAATGTAGCATCCTTTTTTAGATGAGTATATAGCTTTCATTTAGTTTTACATTGTGTCAATGAATTGGGTTTCAGATATGAATCACAGTCATGAAAATCTTTAGCACTAAAGTCTTAGAATATATCGTTAACTGATTTACATATCCAGATGCTGTTTGATACCAAGGGCTTTTAAAATGTCATTAAAAAAAAACAAAAACAAACTTAAAACTCCCAACTAAACAACCAGGATTCTTCACTGAGCATTTACTGCGATTCTAGAATTGTTTGGTTTTTCCTTTTGTTTTTTTGTTTTCTAACTTCATTACCCTAAGGCCTACAACATTATTCTGCTTTATTTATATGGGTTTCATTTTTATTTTATAGCATGAGTTGCATTGACTTTTTTACTAGAGAATTTTACTAGATCTTTGTCATTCAGGTTTTCATCTGCTTTATAATTGATACACCTTGAGGATCACTTTTCTAATACTTTTACTATAATGTAGTACCACCTCAGCCCTATTTAAAAATATTTTTACCTAATGTCAAGTCTTTTTCCAACTAACTAAAAGTAAAACTTCTGTACAAAAGGATTGCTTGTAAATAATGCATGTAAATAGTTCTGTTAATAACCCACTGTTTTACATTTGGTACATCTGTGTCTGCTAATACAGTTAGGTTTCTCACTTTTCTGCTTGTTTGTTCGGTCTGGATTAAAATTAGACTTTGAAAATAAAATTTAAATAGTTTTGTTTCTCTAAGTTTTTGGAGTGATATCCTGACATTAAAGAATTTCTCTGTTGAACTTCTATGTGATGTCATAAAAGGGTTTGAAATCAAACTATACTAGGATAGGAGATATTCTATTCAATGTGTGTGTTATTCAATGACAAGTCTACTTGGGAAAATTAACAAATGCAAAACTAACTTTTAGATTCCTTATTGTAAAAGGGAAGTGTGTATATATATATATATATATATAGTTTGGGTTTTTGGAACTTGTATTAAGATTCTTTTTTTCAGAATGACTCCTATAACATGGTGGATAATTACCTTCATCTGCAGTTCTCCAACGACTGTGCTCGGTGTAAATCTTGGGGGTCGGGGAAGGGTGTAGGGAAGCAGCAGTACATTAGACCAGGGACCAAGTACATGACGGCCGAATACGCTTTAAACTTGTAGCAGTGGCTCTGTGAATAACCGTCCAGCTTTGTCCACTAGCTCATTGTCACCCACCACTGCTATACTCAACAGCTACCAACAGGATGTGGTTCAGTTCCAATGTGTTTCAGTTACTGGTGCTGCCTAAGTAACCACCCAAACTTAGCGTCATCAAACAATAAGCTTTTTATTATGCTCGTGGGTTCTGTGGTTCAGCGATTTGGATGGTGCACAATAGGAATAGAGTTTTTGTTTTTGTATTCTGCAGTGTTTGAGGCCTCAGCTGGGAAAACTAAGGGCTTGGAGGTAGCTCCAACAGCCGGGGGCTGTAATCATCTTGACTCTTCTTCACTTACATGGCTGATGACTGGGCTGAGATGACTTGAAGCTATAACTTGGCCAGACAAACCTATACATGGCCTGTCCATGTGGCCTGGACTTCTTATAAACTTGGCAGCTGGATTTTGAGAGGGGGCATTGTAGAAGACCCAGGAAGAGCTGATTTGGAAGGTGCACACAGCATTACTTCCAATATAGTCTTGGTTCTAAGTGAGTCACTAAAGCCATATCAGATAGGAAGCCATCAAGAAATGTGTGCACATTTTAAACCTGCAACAGATCATGAAGAGATGGCCCCGTGCTATAATTGTTGGCCTTTAGAATTGCTGTATCTGCAACAGAAATATGGGTCCTAAGATCTTGTAAGTCTCCAGTGAGCAAGGACACAAAAGTGCTAATGTCCTAGACTTCTGGTAACAAAGAACAGGGTATTGGTTTGTGCAAAATCTGGCTCTTGTGTCATCAACTCAGACCTTATGTCTTTATGTTGTCAGTGCCCTTCCAGCCAAAGACTACCAGGAACACACGTGTATCTGACCAGGTTGGATTTAGTACTTGTGCAGTAAAGCAGAATACACACCACGGGGAACTGTGGGGTGTGTCAGAGTGTTTAGAACCCATTATGGAGTTTGGGCTTTAGTTGGATAATTTGGGAGAGGGTCTAAGAAACTGGAGTTTCACTCTAGATTGGATATTGTTAGGGGCAATTCAAGGATTAGGTATTTCATTAACTACAGAACAGGTGGATATGGAGGAGGTTCTCATTTGTTTAAGAAAAAAAGTCACACTTAGCAAGAGAAGATGATATTTGGCATGAAACAGTAAAAACTAGTTCAGGACTGAAAATCAGCTCTCACTGAAATAGTACCCTTGCTGTTAATCAGTCTGGGAGGACAGACACTGATAAAGCCAGCCGCAACGGTAACAGGACACCTTTTTCCCAAAGTCATGCAATTTTAACTGCCTTCATGATCCCTTGTTTGGCCACTGCCCTGTTACCAATGCGGTCTTCATACCTGCTTTGCTATCCAACTCAGAGCCAGTATCCCTTCCCTCAGAACTGGCTCAGAATCCTTCAGCAAGAGTCCCAAATTTTACCAAAGTTGGTCTTCTCTTCCCCTTGTGTAGCATACAATTCAGTTTTTTCCTCTGGAGTTTGCTCCCTTGTTTACAAGTCAGTAAATATTGAGAGACTGCCGGCTTGAGCCTGGTGATCTTTGGCTGACTAGACTTTAGTATACGTAAGTGATTTCGGGTCCTGTGTACTGCTACTGTGTTATGTCAGCCTGGCAAAACACAACCCTGGATGGCCCTTCCTCCAGGCAGCTGGAGGCCATGTTTTCTAGTAGGTTTGTGCCAGTGTAAATTCGTGATCGCCACCTAGGCTGTCAGCACTGCCAGTGATCTGTGTTTATTACCTTGTTTATCTTAAACTCCACTCTATTTGCTCCTCATCACTTAAGGACTTGCTTCACAGAAGAAATTGGGCAAATGTATACAAATGCATCTGCGTTCATTTTATTCTTCCTCTTGTACAGGAAGAATCCCTCCTGGTAAAGGCCAAGTATTCCACATGTGCTCGAATCTCATGCCCTCTCACTCTCTCATGAACTCTCTTGTTACTTGGTCTGTGTTTTTTCTTTTTTTTTAAATCTCTTTGCATGAGCTGTTGAACATGTCATTCTTGGGAGAAATCTGGTTCTCACATTTCTCTCCAACTACAGTTCTATCTGTGCTTTGTAGTCAAATTTTTCAGATGGGCTATTTTTTCCCATTTCCTATTTGCTCTTCAAACAGAGTTTGTGCTGCCACTACATACAATAGCCCTTGCTAATTACATTTATGCCACTAAATCGAGTAGACACTTGATTCTTTAGCTTGTTCTCTAGGCAATATCTGACACTTAGGTGACACCAAAATTAAAAACCTCTAGGCAGCTGGAACAGAATGGCCTTCTTTCTGGCTTTATGCAATTCCCCATTGTTTGTGGGATTCTCTTCCCTTAGCTAATCTGTAAGTATTGGTGATGCTCAAAGCCCACTCCTAAACATTTTCTGCTCTGATGTCACTGTATCTTTGGGCTGTTTAATCCTCTCCTAAAGCTTCAGTTAGCAGCTATCAACACTGACTTCCAGATTGGTTTCTGTTTCTACACTTTCGGTAACTTGTCATTTCCACTAGGAAATTCCCTAAACTTTCTCTTCTTGTATCCCTCTTACTGATGGCACTGCTACCTATCCACTTGCTCCAACCAGAACTCCTGGAACTGTTTTTAATGCCTGTTCCATCATCCCCAAGATTAGAGAATTGATCTAAGAAATTGATCCATTTCTTGGAGCTGTGCTCTCCATCTTCACAGTCTAATCTCGAGTCTGAAATGCCAGCTCTCCTGCTGCTTTTTCAGACTTGGGCTCCCCACATCTGTTCCTACATCCTACAATCCATTCTCTACTCAGCTGTTCCAGGGATCTTTCTAAAGTACAAATAGCATCATAAAACTCCCTGTAGAGGTTTACAAATAGGAGGTTCTTAGTCATCAGAGGGGGAAGTGGTGGGAGCAGGACAGGACCTAGGCACTGTGTGATACAAACTGATGTTACTGATCTATGAAAACATGGCATCTGAGGGTGCCCTTGTTACACATTACATAAGCTTGAGGTCAATTTGCTTATCAGACTTTCAAAAATGGAGATGAATTTAAGGAGTTAGATTTCTCCCTATTCCTTGCTGTTGTCACTTTTGCTTAAAGCCCTCGTAATAGTTTACCATTTTTTTTGTTTTGTTTTGTTTTGTTTTGCTGTGTATTTCTGAGAGGGAAAGAGAATCCCAAGCAGGCTCCACACTGCCAGCACAGAGCTGGACTTGGGGCTCAAACCCACAAACCATGAGATCATGACCTGAGCCAAAATCAATAGTCGGACTCTTAACCGAGTAAAGCATTCAGGTGCCCCTACCACTGCTTTTAAGATAAAGTCCATAATTCATAAAACCATAATATCTAGCCCTTGCCTATCTCTATCATCCCATTCAGACTTTCTCTCTCTTAAAGGCCTCTCTCTGACCATTCTTAAACCAAACTGGCCTTTTGAAGGGTCAAGATCTTTCCTTTGGGCCTCAGGGCCTTAACACAGGGTGTTACCTCTGCTTGAAACACTTTCACCCCCACTGTACCTGGCTAACACCTACCTACCCTTTGGATTTCATTGGAAATATTTCCTCAGCCTCAGGTCGGCCCACTACATGCTCTCACAGACCTTTTATTTTAGGAACACTGACCACAACTGTGATCAAATTACTGTCTATTCCTTTCTTTACAGTTAATCTCCAGTCCTCATCCTCTACCTTGGGGCTCATTCCCTGCTTTATTCTGAAGGTGGCCAGCACACTGTAGGTTCCCCAAAAATATATCAGACACATCTACTTGCTACTTTAGAAAAAAACCACAGATACACAGTTGAAGGAGCTATTGTCTGATACCAAATTAGAAAAAGAAGAGGTCTCTATCTTTGGCTAAGTTTTTTTCGGTTTGTTTTTTACAGCTTTATAAAGGTATAAGTTTTGTTTATTTTAGTGAAATAAGCGTTAGTCCGCTAAAACCCACCCGTGTGTTTAGCTGTTGGCTGAACTGCCAGATGCTGGCCCTCACCGGATGAGTCACAACCAGGTCGGACCGGTTCCAACTCGACTATCGGAAGTAAAAATCAAAGAGGAAACAACCACATTCAGGACTGGGAACGCCGCCTGCCCTACTTCCGGTGCCGTCCTTTGCTGGGAGCTCGACAGATTGGCCCCGGGAGCAGAGGGCGTGACCTGGGCGGGACTTCCGGTCCTTTCGGAGAGGAAAGACTCTTTCCCAGGTTGCGGGAAGATTTGAACCTCTGTTAATTTCCTGTGTTTACTTTGTGGGGCAGTAGTTGGCGTTTCAGCTTCTCTCCCACTGCTGACTCAACGAAAATCTCGGCCAAAAATATTCTCCCTGTGGCCTTATTCCTCTGCGCTTGTCACTGTTTTCTCTCATCAAGAAACATCACTTGTTGGTAATTTGTGAAATTTCATGAAATATCCCTCGAGAAGCAGTCGTGGGCAGACTTCAAGCATTTTGGCAAATTGAAGCCCAGGGGCCATTGATTGGCCTGATTTCAGAGGCCGTGAACTTTTCATCTCAGAACTGCCGTGAGTCCAAGACGTTGGTCGTTGTTTTGGTGAGGCTTTTTCTGTAAGGCCATTGATTGGCCTGATTTCAGAGGCCGTGAACTTTTCATCTCAGAACTGCCGTGAGTCCAAGACGTTGGTCGTTGTTTTGGTGAGGCTTTTTCTGTAACTACGTATTGCCATTTTGAAAAATGAGGTCCAATTGATGGCAAGTACAGACTTGTCAAGTACCGAGGTTGTTAAACGTGCTGTGTTGTAATGTACTGGGTGGTGAAAACAGACAGGAGTAAGACAGGAGAGTTGAAGCGGAAATGTGGATTGGAGCTGGATTCTCCTTTTTTTTTTTTATGATATGCCGGGAATTTGAATATTTCACTGTTTCTTGTGTATGCTTGTTATTTAAATAAATAACAACTATATCCAAAAGACCCTTTTTTTTTATTAAAAACTTGCCCAAACATAGAGATCTTTTCCCAATCGGCAATCAAAAACAAAAACAACCTGTTTTTTTTTTTTCTGAAATAGCAAGTAGACATCTGATATATACATATATTTCTATTTATATGTATTAACTATATACTTATTTCTACATATGTTTATATATATGCAATACATTTATGGCGATGAATATGTATTGCTTGTTAAATGAACAAGTATGTAAACAAGTATTGTAAAATGGTATAGTCTGGATAGTGGAAAGTTTCCTGTAACAGCAATACTGGAAGTGGAAAGTTTCCTGTAACAGCAATACTGGAAATGGATTGGAGAGGGAAGAAACTGGAAGAAGGTCCCAGATATTTGCAGAAATGGAGGGGAGAGTTGATGAACTGAAGTGGAAAAGGAGCCAGGTTCATAAAAGAATCCTACCAAATCAACAAGACATGTTACAGGGGTGTGGAGAGAAATATTGCTAACATTGAGATGCCATTAGCTTAAATTGCAAATTCAGGAGGAACAAGAATTTTGAAATCCACTTCCTTATTCTTTCCATCATTAAATAAATATTTTTGCACCCTTATTTGCCAAGTATTGTTTTAAATGCCAGGGATACAGCTGTGAATAAGACAGTTGAGGTCTGGTCTGGTTGAGTTTGTATCCTGGTGGGAAATGTCAAAAAGCGATCAAATGAATAGAATTCATTTTGATAGTGATACATGCTGTGAGTAAAAAAGATGAAATGGATTAAGAAGTGATTGGGAGATGACTGGGAACAATAAAGACATGCCTTCAAGGAAGTGCTATTTAAGCTTAAAAGACAAAGAGCTAGCCATTGGATAAGCCAGGGAAAGGACAGGCTAGGCAGAAAGAACAGTGCAAATGTTCTGATATAGCAAACAGCCTATTTTAAAAACATTAAAAAGGCCATTGTAGTGAAAGTGTCCTGAACAAGGAGAGAGTTTTGAGATGACATTTGGAGAGGAAGATGGGGCCAAGATTATGTGGCTGTTACAGGCCTCGGTTAGGGATTTCATATAAGTGCAGGGTGGTAGATTGTGAGGCAGGATGTGATCTCATTTTTATTTTAAAAGATCCCTCTGGCTATTGTATGTAGCCTGGACTTGAGGGAGGTAAGAGTGAAAGTGAAATTAGGGGATGTTACAGAAGTCACTTTGGTGGGAGTGATTGTGTTCCATTTTAGTCATGTGGACTGAGGGGGGTGTGAAGAGGTCTAGCAGGCAGCTCGAAGCTGTGGGGAGAGGTCTGGTGGATTTGGAAGTTCTCTAGAGAGAAGAAATAAAATTTTGTAACTCTCCTCAGGAGAGGCCATATGGTTTAATGTTTACTTATATTCTGATATATTCTACAGAAGATTATAGGCCAGTCATATATAGGTGATTACATACATTGAAAGGGGGTAAGGTTTTTTTAAACAGCAAGGGTGGGCATAAAAGCCACATGAGTGTATAGAGTAAGAAGAGATGAAATGGGGACTGAGGTCAGGTCTTGAATCCTTGATTTAAGAGAATGGTAAAAAAGGAATGATTAAACCAACAACAGAAGTAGGGGTGCCTGGTGGGCTTCGGTCAGTAGAGCATGTGACTTTTGATCTCAGGATCGTGAGTTCAAGCCCCACATTAGGTGTGGAGCCTACTTAAAATAAAAAAATTAAAAACAGGTAGATATGGTGGGAGAAACCATGGCACTCTCTCTTTTTTAAAAAAAATAAAAAGCAGAAGAAAAGAGAGTTCGGTGCAGGGGAAGGTAGATAATACTATCAGAGTGACCCAATTTAGTAGGATGAAGACTGAAGTTACTGGGTGTAGGAAGACATTGGTGACGGCTGTGATCAATTTCAGGAGAAAGGTGAAAGGAAGCTGGATTGCAGCGGATTGAAGGTGAATGGGAGAGAACGTAGACAATGAGTGGATACTATACTTGACAAGCTTTTTGGTAGGAAAAAAGGGTAAACTGAGGAAAGTTACTTTTTTTCTGTCAGGTGAAAGTTGACTACCTGAGTAATAAGAGATAACGCCCTGGAAGGGGGTGTGTTAGTGTTTAGAAAGGAAAGTCTTAGAAAGGATTATGTCCTAGAGGGAAGTGGGTAAGTGTCAGAGAGGATGGGGTTGGTGTTAGAAAGGAATCCTAAGATTTATTGAACTCCTACAAGGCGACATTGCAATACTGGCACTGGTGCATGTGCTCCCTAGTTTAATCCTTGCAACAATCCTGTTACTATCCTTCATTTTTCAAATAAGGGAAACAAACCACCTGAAGCATTTAACTAGTAAATGGTAGAGTATGAATGGAACCCAACCCTCTAATTCCCCTTCAGTCATCCCTATATGGAAAGCATAGGTGATGACACATCCTAGAGGTAAAGAAGAAATTGAATTCAGTGAAATAAGAATGAACCTAAGACACTAGATGATTAATTAACTTAATTAACTTGCTCAGTAATGACATGGAACTACTTCCTTAATGTCAGTCTAGAGACAAAAATCCAGGTATTGGGATTTCTTTTTCGGTATTCTTTTTTCTTAGGCCTGATAGTTAGTTTGGGCCTGCCTTTTGCATGCATTACAAATGATTTGCTGTATTCTTATGCAAAGGTGGAATTTCATTTTATTTGGAATTAGTTTATAAAGGCAGTTATAACTAGGTGGGCTTTGTTCTCCCTCTAGGTTATCTTCCTACCCTGGAGTAAACTCCTAGGGGTTAATCAAGGCATTCTGTTACGGTTGTTAATTTCAGATCATTTAATAGTATATAGCAAAATAATCACTTTTCCCCCAACAAAAATAAATGTAACGGGAATATGTTTTGTTTACATTCTTAGAAAATGCGTTCATTTTTTATGAAAGAACTTTTGTACATTGAGAGAACAATTTGTGCTACCATGTTTCCTATTCAGTCTTCTCCTTGGAAGGACATTTTATCCATAGTCATAGTAATGGCAGCTGAAGTGCGAATGGTCCTTTATGAAGATGATTCCGTGCAAGTGCAATATGTTGATGGTTCCAGACTGCAGCTTTCTCCTTGTGGCTCTGAATTTTTATTTGAAAAGGCGCCTCCTGTTTCAGCACATCCTTTAGAACAACCAGAAAGAATTCGTCAAAGGACACACTTCGTTATCAGCACTTACCGAGTAAGTAATGGCTTAAAAACAACTCTTTTTGATACCAGAATATTGGTGAGGTAGTTAGAATATGGAAAGTAATTAGTGTTCCAGATTACTGTCACTCTGAATTGATTTTCAAGTTATTTTACATTTTTCGAAGCTTACGTCTTATATTTCTTTTTGTAGGAGCAACTACAGCGAGCCCTAGATTTTCGAAATTCTTTTGCTACTTGCCCATTTTTATCTGAAAGCATCATACCTTCTGAAAGAAAAAAGGTAATTACTTAAAGCTTTTTGATAAGTAATATTTGAGGACAAGTAATTAGAAACTAGTAGTTTAATATTTAATCTTTTTCTTCATGACACTCGGGAATACACACATTGCTGTAGAATGCGTAGGCCCTGTATGGTTCACCAGGACTACGGTGTTCTGATTTGTTTTATATATATATGTATATATATATGTATTTTTTTTTAAATAAAGTTTATTCATTTATTTTGAGAGAGATTGAGAGCATGAGCAAGAGAGGAGCAGAGAGAGAGAGGGAGAGAATCCCAAGCAGGCTCCGGGTGTCAGGACAGAGCCTGATGCAGGGCTCGAACTTACAAACTGTGAGACCATGACCTGAGCCAAAATCAAGAGCCAGATGCCCAACCAACTGAGCCACCCAGGCACCCCGATATGTTATAAACTGATCGAAACCCAGAAGGTGCATAGTTCTTCTTCCTGACTTTTTCTTTATAGCCAAAGATTTTACTCAGAATTTTTAAGATTGATGACTTTTTATTTTATATTCATATTTTTCAGTTACTAGCAAGGATTTTAGCCTTCTTCCTTTCACATCTAGGTATGAATTAATTTACCAGAACACTGGACATTTTATTCTTATTTTTTTATTTAAGGAAACTCTACACCCAACATAGGGCTCGAACTCACAAGCCCAAGATCAAGCGTTGCATGCTCTACTGACTGAGCCAGCCAGGCGCCTCCAGGTTGATGACTTTTTGATTCTCAGAGGTGTCAAAATTAAGAAATTAGGTGGCCATTTTCAGTAGTTTATGTGCAGTTCCTGTGTAGTAGAGATGTGTATATTTATAGGTATACATATTTTATTTTTTTGCTTATATTCTGTTTTGAATTTTTTTTTTAATATTTGCTTATTTTTGAGAGAGACAGAGCTTGAGAGGGGAAGGGGCAGAGAGAGACAGGGAGACACAGAATCTGAAGCAGGCTCCAGGCTCCAAGCTGTCAGCACAGAGCCAACCGCGGGGCTGGACCTCACATATCATGACATCATGATCTGAGCCAAAGTTGGACACTTAACCAACAGAGCTACCCAGGCGCCCCTGAACTTTTATGAATAATAATAATAATAGCTGTCATTTAGTGAGGATTTACTATGTGCCAAGAAAAAGGAATGATATTAAAAATATTTAATAATACCAGTATGGCATGAGTCTCTGATCATCAAAGTGGGCGTCCAGCCAGTCAGAACAGGTATATTGGCTGGATATCAGCCCCTTTTCATAGTTGAGGGAACTAAATCTCGGAGAGTTTACCTAACCTTGTTCATGGACATTTTCTAAGAGGCAATCAGGATGTGAACCCCGCCTGTTTGACTCTGAAGACCATTTCTTTTTTTTTTAAGACTATATGTTTTAACCATGTTCCACTACTCTAACAATGGCAAAGGAGCCAAGAAAAACCGTAAGCTGTAATTTAGTGTATAAGGCTATTTTTCCACTATCTTTCGAGTAACTTTATTTGTTGAAACTGCATAGTTTGTTGCTGATGCCATAGTAGGGTTATTAGATAATCTAATTCTAGAAGACAGAGCTCTCTTAACTGACCGTCCTCAGAAGCCAGCTTTGCTTTCAGTGAACATTGTACTAATATCGGTACATATAAATAGCGCTGTAGGTTTAAGAAGCTTTCTTTTCTAAATTTAAGGGCTTTATATAAATGAAAGCTGAAATGTT
>CM057826.1:29718658-29980110 GCA_030068075.1 Paguma larvata | reverse complement strand
CCATGGCTAGTTGAGCCACATCCAGACAGTCACTGGTATCAGGGGTCCCATAGCAGAGTGTAACCCAAATGATCCAATGCCAGCAAGGTAAACTAATGACAGAAACATGATCTTCAAACCTCCAGAGTTTCAATGTCACTTCCTTCCCTTTGTAGAAGTGAGTTAAAGGATCAAGTCGGATTCCCATTTTTCTTCTCTGTTCAGTCTAAGCTAGCGGAGGTCATGTTCAAGGAATGATTGGCTGGGAGGTTAAAGTTGAGATGGGCATACACTCTTAACGTCAATTAATCCAACTCCAAGCTTCATTTGTCCATGTGTGCAAGAATTCCACATGGTCAAAAGGCCACAGGGATATTCAACACTATGTTCTTTCTTAGAGTCTGAATAAGTATAAAGAGAAGTTCTAGACTCAGTGCTCCGTGCATGTCTTTGTTCATGCAAGCATATTAACTTATGCCAACTTTTTCCAAGAGGCAAGAGTATCTTGATTATGAATTTTTTTTCTTCTTTTTCTAACTCCAGAGAGTTAACCATTCAAACTGAAGAGTCATTGTGCTGAAACAACTGAGTAATTTGATTGTAAAGTTGAACATAAACTCAATACTTCAGTTCAACTTGTGAACAATTTCACACCTAGAGAACGTGTGTGCATTGCCCAGTCCAGAGAATGGACCCTCATCTGGATAGCGTGAAGCTCTGTTTTAAGCTTAAACTCTCTTAAGTATTATTTTGATGGTTACTTTTTAGGCTCTAGTAGAAGATATTCCTAATAAAAACTTATTTTAAAAACAAAAAGGGTGTGGTGGGTACAAAACTTAGGAGAGGTCGTAATGAGTCAAAAATATCGAAAGTCGCCAACTTAAGAAGTCAAACTTCCTATCATGCTTTATTTTTTTTTTTTGTTATAATAGTTTATTTTCAAATTGGTTTACATATAACACCCAGTGTTCATCCCAACATGTGCCCTTTTTAATGCCCATCACCCCCTCTCCCCCCTCCCTCATGGATTGGAAGAATAAATATCGTCAAAATGGCAATACTACCCAAAGCAATCTACACATTCAATGCAATCCCAATCAAAATTGCACCAGCATTCTTCTCAAAGCTAGAGCAAACAATCCTAAAATTTGTATGGAACCACAAAAGACCTCGAATAGCCAAAATAATACTATCATGCTTTAAAAAAAGAAAACCATGAAAAGGCCACACACTGAATAGCAGACAGTGTACTGAAATAAATGGAATCCTTTGATCTGTGAGTTGCATCTCAAACCTAGCCAAATACTTTCTTCCAAGCAGCCAAGTCAGCATTAATAAGCCAGTTTGACCAAATAGGACTCTAGCTACCTAGGTAAAAACAAACAAAAAAAAAAAGAATCCAGTGACAATGTACGATTAGATCGCATAGAATCCTTTTTCGATTTTTGATTCAGAAAACATATGTGAACTTCAATGTTCAAACTATTCTGCTAAGCTATCTTCCTATTTTTTGGTTGATATATCTACTAAATGGAAGGTATACTTGGTTCAATCTGTATGTAATGGATTTTGCATAGCCTTAAAAAATAGTTAAAAAAAAAACTTGACACATATAATCTCTAGGAATAGGACAGTAGAGCCTCATGTTAGGATCTCAATTTCTCCTGGTACCAGCTCTATCCCAACCAGCTGTTTAACAATAGACAAGTTATAAGTTCTTTCTTGACCTCAGTTCTCTAATCTTTAATAATGAATGGGTATGACCCCCTAGGTTTCTTCCGGCTCAAAATCTAACCACCTGGTATTTCTTCAAGGAGACACAGGATCATGGAAGTAGATGACTGGAAATCAAGCTTGTCAGTACATTAGAATTATCTGGGAGTCTTTAAAATATATTGGTGCCCGCGTCTCCTTCCCCAGAGATTTGGATTTAATCAATCTGGGAACAGCATAGACGTCTTTTTAAGAGCTCCCCAGTTAAACGTTCCCCAGGTGATGTGAGGTAGACCTTCTATACTGCTAATGGCAATGATGGAGGCTTGGGTTTGGCCCAGCACGTCTGGGTGACATGGAATAGATTCAAAAGCTAGAGTTGAACAGGGGTGGCCCTCCCACTGACAAACTCTCTCGCTTTTCACCTAAGCCTTGATAGTGAAACTACTACATCCCTCTAATGTGTGTACTGGCTAGCTGTTTACCTGTTGATCCCAGTTGTTCTAAAATGGCTTAAACATTCACTGTGGAAAAACAATGCTGGGTACAACATAAGACTATCCAGGATATCGTTTGTAAGATGTAGCTTCGATTTAAGCATGGCTACCATTGCTAAATGGTAGCACTGAGGTTTCTACGTAAGTTCTTACTGATTTCTCGTAACAACTGTGCACACAATATTCCCATCATACATAAGTATTAGATAAGTTGCCTCAAGCCACAGGGCTAGAAATGGTGAAAGTGTCTAAGACCCCCAAGTCTGAAAGCAGCTACACCTCCTACCCAAAATTAATTAACTGTATGGGGAACTCTTGGCCTGACTTGGTTCCAAAGAAAGGGAAAAGCTTCCCGGTTCAGTACTTAAGTCCTACAGCATCCTTCCCAAGGGTTAAAAGCAAAGAAAAAAATAGTCTCAGTAAATGCATAACTCGTGTATACTTCCTTGACTCAAGTGTCGTTGGTTACTGAGGCCTCGACAGCAGCGTCAGCACTTAGAAGAAAATCTTCTAAGAACTCCTTTTCACTGTGCATCAACATAGTCTCATTTCCCCATTTACACAGACTGCAAAACTCTTAGCGTCTATTACACTGGGCCTTTGCAGAGCAAAGTAAGCCCTTCCTAAAAGCATAGGAATCCAAGCAGTTAATGGAGAGAGGCTTTACATCAAGTATCAGAAACAGCCTGACTTTGCTGTATCATTTCTGGCAACATACCTTATTCTCAAAAGGCTACTTTGAAAATAACGGTGAAGGCAGCTTGCTGCCCTCTTGGACCCCGAGATCTGCCTTAGAGGTTAATGTTTCACATGTACTCATTCAGTCTCTCAGCTGAGACAGGCATAAAGTTCCAAAGGACACCCGAGCCTATTTTCTGACAAGTACAAAGTGCTGGACACTCGAGCAAAGACGTGTATGTTGTTTTGTTCTTGACTCTTCTTAACTCTCTTTCCTGTGTCTATTTTATGTTACTGTTTTCTGAAAACTTAACTGGCACATTAAAGCCAGTGGGATTATGACTTTAAAAGCAGCTTATAAAATACAGGTTAAAATCAGTATGATTAAAAAAAAAAAAAAAAAGAAAGTTAAGAGCAACCAGCATCTGTAGTAGAAAAGGGAACATAGATCATGTTTTGTTTTGAGCCTAGCAACTTATTAGGGATTGATTTTGTTTTATTGAGTCTATTGCCCATAAAATAGACACCTTTTATTTCAGAGCTGTCAGCACAAATGTTTCAAGTGTTTGGTAGGTTAAATGTTTGTCCCTTCCTCCTTATCGCTGAAAACAGATTCTTGATCATTTGTGGAATGGGGCTACCATTAAGTAAGTCCTTAAGTTATTCCTTTTACCAGCGTTTTGAGACTGACCCAAGCAGATTTCTCCCTGTCCTGTATAATTAGGGTAAGATCACTTGGCAGAGAGGAGGTACACTTGTGTTAGGATATTTCCAAGAACCCTGGAATCATTAAGTCGTATCATTGCTGAAACCAATGCAACCTGGCTGATGGGAAGGGTAAGCAAGAATAAGGAGGCACTGGCCAAACTCCTCCCTATGCAAATTTATCCCTGTACCAGGCATCCCAGGGTTCTAAATTCTTGCTGTCTTGCATGAATCATTCCAAGGGCTAAACAAACTAGCAGATTTTTTTTTTTGTGCGAGGGATATAGTTGCCATGAGATGACTCAGAAAGTCTTCTGGTGTACATTTCTCAGAGCCTTCTCAGAAACTGAAAAAGATGTTGCAAGCCCCAGAATCTCTCCTAGTCGTGTGATTCTTGTGCCATGGAAAGGGGAAGTTCCCGCATTCTCTATGGGCGGGGGTGGGGGGGGATTGGTTGTGTTAAGTCCAGAATCCAAGTCATAGACCTTTGCTCAAATGGAAGCTAATTTTCTTGACTTAGCAAAAAAGTTTCTTTACGACTTAGTTTCTTTTACGACTTCCTGTTCTATATTAGGCCTTAACAAGGACTGAAGAATATACAGCAGCTTTAGATTCTCCTCTCTTTCCAGCTGTATCTTCTTCTTTCTCTCCTCAAGCTCCTAATAAAGGAAGCAGCCCATCCCTAAGAATGAGAACCAGCTAGGTTTAGATGGGGAGCTGTTCATGCGGCCCTTTGTATATGTTTTTGAGCTTTAATTTTTAATCCCTGCTTTATGATAACACTCCTTGTATGTGTTTCCTGATTAGTTTTGTGCTTTTCATCAGAAGAGTTTCTGGGACTAAACCCAGTGAATCAGAAGACTATAGGCTTCCTGGTTGTCCCATTTGCTTGTTCCCCTTTATGAAAACTGTGTACTTTACTAGAGCTTTAAAACAGAACACATAGATTAATGCGATCTAGACAATATTTTTTAACAATGCCCTAGCTTGGGAAAGTAATCAAAGAAAATAATACGGCACCTTTTGGCCCTCAGATCCCTTTTCCAGCCCCAATCCCTTTCCAAAAACAATTCATTATAAACCTGCTGGAGGTTTTATGAGAACAATGGGCAATTCTGTAACATGTTAGAAGGATGATGCGTTTGAGCTTAAAATGTTTGCGTTGATTATTCTCCACAGAGGGACTGAGTCTAGAAGCAAGACTTCTTCCATCTGCTGCTCGTCAAATGGTAGCTTGGGCATTTGGAAAGTTTGTAATGGGGGGTTTGCTCTTTATACCTTGGGGGAAAGCTAAATGTTTATCACTCTGGTATATGTGATCCTGGATGGATGCTTTTATGAAAATATTTTCAAAAATCTCTAGCATTTCTTTATAAAGGAGTTTATCTGTGAGCCTTGGGGCATTGGGGGCAGAGTCTACTCTCTGACCATTTCAGGGAACGTGGATACATTCGAATTATTTTTAAGTCTATTTATTTATTTATTAGACGTTGGGGGGGGGTAGAACAAGCACACATGAGTGGTGGAAGGCAGAGAGAGAGGGACAGAGAGAATCCGAGCAGACTTTGTGCTGACATGGGGCTCGAACTCATGAGCCATGAAGTCATGACCTCAGCTGGTTTATCAACAGTCGGATGCTTAACCTATTGAGTTAACCGGGCCCCCCAAACATGGATACAGTTTTAAAAATTGTTTTATGTTTACTTTTGAGAGAAAGAGAGAGAAAGGTTGGGAGGTGGAAGAGGGGCAGAAAGAGAGAGAGACACAGAACCTGAAACAGGCTCCAGGCTCATGAGCTGTCAGCACAGAGCCCCACAAGGGGGGCTCGAACCCACAAACCTAGAGATCATGACCTGCAGGAAGAGCCAGGCGCTTAACCGGCTGAGACAACCCAGGCCGCCCCCAAACATGGATACATTTTTAAATGGCGTGGCCTGATATGCAGACCTAGTCTGCATTGTTATTGTAACATGATATACCTTTTCTTCAGGAATCTATGCTAAAGAAATTTTTCCTTCCTATTATGGTTTTCTTCCTTGCCCTTCCTAACTGCTCATTCCTAACAGTGGAAGGATACAATTAAAAGATACCAACTGCCTTTAAAACAATTCCAGTGCTGTGAAAAGTTGGTATTTAAGTGTCTGAAGGAGAAGTTTTTGCTATAAAACTAAGGTAGCACACCATTCACTTTAGAACCCTTCCAGGGGCACCTAGGTGGCTCAGTCAGTTAAATGTCCAACTTCAGCTCAGGATAGGATCTCGGTTTGTGGGTTTCAAGCCCGTCATTGGGCTCTGTGCTGACAGCTCAGAGGCTGGAGCCTTCTTCAGATTCTGTGTCTCCCTCTCTTTCTGCCCCTCCTCTGCTCACCCCTTGTCTTTCTCTCTCTCAAAAAGAAATAAACATTAAAAACATTTTTGAGAACACTTCCATTTTGGCCCAGTCTGCCAATGCTATATTTGAGACCTGGTCTTGAGCTGCCGTGAGGTTGCTGTGTCTTGTATCGCTTTTGTGACTAAACTGCACACCACCATTCCCTTTCCCAATCCCCTCAAAGTGTTTTGTGGCACTTCTCAAATTCCCTTTAAAAATTCTCACTTTGGAATAAAATATGGCAAATAACCTAAATATTTTATTATCAGAAATAATATCTTGCATAAAAGTACAATATAGTTCCAAAGATGGCCATCGAACTCTTCTGCCCAGATTATTTTAAGCCTGAACTGGAGGGGAAAGGGGAGGGTTCAGGGAAAGGTCTTACCTACTGTCTTTGGGGACAAATAGGTAACTGGGATAGCTGGATGTGGGGGAGAGGTATGTTTGGCATATTTGAAAAGGTAAGGAATCAAAAGCAAATAATACTCTAAGAGAAATGAGAACTATGGGCTTACGATACAAAAGTGGAAAAGAAAGAAGATTGAAGATAAGAAGGGGCAAAATACTTAAGAGTCTCATAAACAAAACAATAACATCTAAGTCTTTGTCCTAAATGCAAGGGGAAACCACAAGACCAAGTGGGAATGCTTCTAATCTTATTCTAAAATTTAGAATAACTTAATCATTAAAAAAAAAAAATCCGGGTCATCCCAATACAGAAAACACTAGCCATGGACTGGAGCATCAAGGTTGTCCTGGGAACAAAAGGTAGGGAGGGAAAAGTCTCAGAAAAAAGTAGAGGTGTCTGATGCATGCAGACTGAACAGCAAAGTGATTAGATTTGGTCAGGAGACCCACCAGCAGCTGAAGTTGACTTTTTGAAAGTAGAGTGAGATGAACAGTCCTTTGGGAGAAAGGGAAGAAACAGAAGAGGGTAGGAGACTGTCGAGTTAAATGTTTAATCATGAAAGGATCACGAGATGATGACCGGAGAACTTACACGGTCCTTATTTCTAAAATAATATCTGAGCAACTTATAAAGGAAAGGGCCTGTCCCTGTATCTCCTTAGGTCAGAGTTTAGTCTCACCTCCTGATGTAAATATGGATACATATCTTCTTGAATCTGAATAAATTCCCCGAAGTTAAGAAAATAACTATTAGTTTCCTGAAATTGGAGGAGTGTGTATATGACTAGGAGGTTATCATGTCACCAGGAGACAAATCTTGGGAACCACTGAAACCAATCAAGGCATACAAAATAGAGGTGTTGTATTCGTTTCCAAGAGCTGCCATAACAAAACACCAAAACCAAGGTGGCTTCAAACCATGAAACCCGTTTTCTCACAGTCCTGAGGCCAGAAGCCCAGACTCAGGATGTCAGCAGGGTTTGCTTCTTCCCGAGGCTCTGAGGGAGAACCCGTTCCGTGCTTCTCTCCCGGCTTCTGGTGGACATTGGCGATCCTTGGCATTCCTGGTTTGTAGATGTGTCAATCCACTCTTCACTTCCATATTCATATCGCCTTCTCATTTGTGTGTCTTTCTGGACATGTCTTTTTAGGGGCCACTCTGTGTATGTAATAGAACATCTCTGTATCTAGTAGAAGGCTTCTCAGAGGAAATCATCAGTGTAACATGTGAGGAACGTAGGGCCAGACATCCTGGGTTAGACCCAGGTTCTACCACTGCGCAGCTGTATAGCTTAAAATCCCTGTGCCTTGGCTTTTCCTATCAAAATACTCATGGGGTTACTCTGAGGAACCTACTAGAACCTGGGCCCCCATTAAGTCTTGAGTAAATAGGCTTTGGGTCCTCTACCATGTAAAACTTTCACCTGTAAAGAGACCTTCTTCCTGGCTGCCTACCAGTCAGGTACCTTTGAGCAAAATTAATCACTAAATCTCCAAATTAAAGAATTCAGCTAACATCAGTCATACATAGAAGTCTGTATGTATGTGTTTTTAAAGACTAGTAAGACTATAAAGGCCATTTTAAAGACTCATGGAGGGAGAGGCGAGTATCAACCTTGAGAAAACATGTTGACATTTATGAAGGAAGCAAAGTGCAATTTAGGCTGATGAGCCTCAAAAATGTAACACTTATTTTTATTCTTTAGTTATCTAATAAAATAGCGTCTAATTCCTTGGATGGACTTGGTCCTTGAATTAAAAAGCTCAAATAAATGGATGCTTATGAATAGAATTAAGCTTTTTGGGGTGGGAGGAGTATACACGTCCATGAATGGTCTTTTTTTTTTTAATTTTCTTTTTCTTTTCTTTATTTTTGAGAGATAGTACAAGCAGGGAAGGGGCAGAGAGAAAGGGGGATAGGGGATCCGAAGAAGGCTCTGGGGCTAAAACTCAACAAATCACGAGATCATGACATGAGCTGAAGTCGGATGCTCAACCAACTGAGCCACCCAGGCGCCCCAGCCCATGGTGGTCTTCACAAGATTACACAACTATAAATGGCTCGGCTTTGCCTCTGGTCCATCTAGAAGGTTAACCTTTCTCTAGCTCTCTCAGAAGCTGTGTAGAAACCTTGACTCCTAGGAGGTGAAAAAAAACCTTTTGAAACATTAGTTCATTCTTTGTGTTTACAATGACTCTGAGTTTTTCCATTTTACCTACCATGATACATAAAGTTTTATAAGAGCACATACCACAACTGCATGAGGATATAATGCTAAATAATAGCATAATAGTATGTACACCAATGAATTGCACAATAGACATCCCATAAATTCATTCTTCTCCTGATATGTTCAGTGTTAATGTCAAAAATGGTTGTCTTTTAAATTATAGTTCTTAGAGAGCCGTGGAAACCATATGCAGAATCCTAACATGTGAAAAATATATATTTATCAATATGAGTAAGATAAAACTTATAACTCTATTCTTGGCACCACTGCTTTTGCACTTAAATGGGTTTTTGAAGAGCCAGAATTCATTAGTGTCCAATTTCAGATGCCAGTTGCAATCATCTGAGACACAGCATCCAATATTCTATTTTGCTCTGAAACCCTATTTTTGTACGTGTGAGACCTTTTGATCCCTACCTTTAATACTAGATTTTTATGCCAAAATTCAAATACGAACTATTTAGGTAGGTAATCATTAAATATTATCAAGTATCAATTACTTAAAGAAAAATCTAGTAAACACCCTCTTTCAATTTTGAAAACTACAAAGGGAACAGTCCTACCCACTCCTCTTCAGAATTCAGTCTGTTTATTCAGAAAGAACAAAATGAGTCTGAAAAAATACACTCATAAATCACTGGTTATAAGCCTATTAGCATAAAGTCTGGATTCGCTGTGTTATGGTCTCATTATGCCTCTAAACTCTGCCTACAGGTGTCTGTAGCAGGTTATGTTCATCTGAGACTTCGGGGATCGCCTGGTGTCACTAAGTGTCTGTTGGTGCTGGAGTTTGCTGTCTGCCTTCTTGCCATGTCTAACGAAGTAGAAACGAGCACAACTAATGGTCAGCCTGACCAACAGGCTGCACCAAAAGCACCATCAAAGAAGGAAAAAAAGAAAGGTATGGAGCAACACTCTTGAGGCCACTGAGGGGAGCGCATGTTGGCTACCTCTGAATAAATGTGAAGTTTGGGGTAAAGGAAGCAAGAGCTGGCCCTTGGCTCATTTCAACCTCCGCCTTGTGTCAAGTTCTCCTCAATAGGAAAGTTGGACTTCGGCAGAGATTAGTTTCCTCCACTTAGAATAAGACCTGTCTCTGGATGGGATGATTGCACCAACTTGGATCTTGCTGGAGAGCGTTCCTAGTGGCTTATTTAGTTGACAGACACAACTATCAGTTATTCTCGGATTATCTTTCGGGAACCTATTCATCACGTTGCTTTACTGAAGTAGCTGGTTTTCAAAGACCAAGATCTTCATTTTATTAGACCCTGTTCTCTTGACCTGAAGTACCACCAGAAGGTGCCAGAATCCTTAATCATTCACAGTTTGAGAATGTGCCGTGGCTTGTTTGCCTTTTACTATTATATGTTAGCTATGGGAATGAGACCGAACAGTCTTTTCAAAAAGCAAAAGAAGTTATAAAGATGAGATAATTATCTTAATGATTTTCATACCCGGGGATGATATTTAAAGACATTTATAATTTTTATCTTATATTTATTTTTTTTTCTTCAGGCTCTGAAAAGACAGATGAGTATCTTTTGGCCAGATTCAAAGGTGATGGTGTAAAATACAAGGCCAAGCTAATTGGCATTGACGATGTGCCCGATGCAAGAGGAGATAAAATGAGCCAAGATTCTATGATGAAACTAAAGGTAAAAGGGGAAAGCATGCTTTGTCTCTATCTTAAGCAAGTATCAAACAGAGGGAATTATATTAGAATTTTGTGTTTACCTATATCTTAATTCAAATTAATAAATTTCAAATTAATTATTTGAAAGAAAAACATTTCTAATCACATAATTGATCCAGTAGTACCTCATTTTATGAGGAGTCATGAGTTTGTTTGCATATTTTGAATACTACTCTAAAGACCTGGCTTAGTCAAGTATTGCAGGACTCTAGATTCCTTTTCCTTTGGGCAAATCAAGTTTAGATCCTGGAAGTATTCGGATAAAATTCATGTCTCTAGGGAGAATTGTGAGTTTGAGCTCCTCGTCGGGCTCTGTGCTGACAGCTTAGAGCCTGCAGCCTGCTTCAGATTCTGTGTCTCCCTCTCCTTTCTGTTTCTCCCCCACCCATACTCTGTCTCTTTCTCTGTCTCAAAAAATAAATAAATAAATAAAGATTAAAAACAATTTTAAACATTTTTTAACTTTTTATTTTATCTTTTGAGAAAGAGAGAGAGAGCACAGGCAGGGGAAGGGCAGAGAGAGGAAGACACAGAATCTGAAGCAGGCTCCAGGCTCTGAACTGTCAGCACAGAGCCTGATGTGGGGCTCAAACTCCCAAACCATGAGGTCATGACCAGAGCTGAAGTTGGATGCTTAACCAACTGAGCCACCCAGGTGCCCTAAAAACAATTTTAAATATTCTAAAAAATAAAATTAAGTGTGGCTCTTTAGTATTGGCCTTTTGGTTTTTTTAATTTTTAAATTCTAGTATTACCGCTGTGTGAAACTTATTAAATAAATAATAATTGTTAAATAAGACAAGACGTAGAAGGAGCATCTTTGAAGATCTAATTCAGTCTCGTCTTTACCAATGACTACTCTGAAGCCAACAGAATTAGAACGACTTGTCCAAGTTCATATAGCTAACTCATGATGTTCTGGCCCAATGTCTTCTATTTCATTCTGCCATCCATCTGAAAGGTGCCTAATCCTTTCATCGATGGTAGAAAATAAAGCTATCTTGTAAATGCTTTCGTATCAAAAGCATCCTAGGGTAATTTTAACTAGATTTTTCTTGTTTTCCCCAATCACATCAGGGAATGGCGGCAGCTGGTCGGTCTCAGGGACAACACAAACAAAGGATCTGGGTCAACATTTCCCTTTCCGGGATAAAATAATTGATGAGAAAACTGGGGTAAGAATCCACTTTCACTGACACCTTTCTGACCACCTGAGTCTAACAAACAATTTGACTTAAATTTCCGTTCTCTGTTTCCCTTTTCGAAATTCTGTGGGAAAAACAAATACATACTACTTTTCTAGAGGAAATAGGCAGAAAATAGATAGGTAGAGGTGAGGGGTCAAGACACTTTATTTTGAAATTTATTCTCTGTAATGAGTCTGAACCTCCATAAAACACAGATACCTGTAAATTTCACTTTGGCGTCTTTTTGGACCCCAAGTACACAGAACTAGATTAACCCTACCTCCTAGTTTGTGTTGCTGTCATCGGTCAATGCCTAGGTCTCATTTAATGTATTGATCACCCGCAAACTTACTGACCAACTGAAGCTAGAATATTACCTATAAACACCTACCTTTTCTTTCTCCTCTCTTTTCCCTTCCTCTTCACCTGCAGTTATAATCTCTCATCCTGCAGATAGAAACTTGTTCATTTTTTGCGGTTTGCTGTTGTTTGACCATGTATAAATAGTATTACTTATTTTGTTCCTTTTTCTGTAACCATATCAAACAACTGTCATACTTCAGGTTCTCTGGGACATTTTTTTTTTTTCTGCTCAACATAACATCTAAGATTAATTTACTTAAAATGTTGTTTGTAGCTCATTTGCATTGCTGTAAATCAAGGCACTCTGTTGTATTAAGGGACTATTGGAGACCTCCAGTTATTATCCGCCCCTTCCTAGAGATGTCCATTATCTATCATGCAAAATCCACTGGTCAGATATAGAGCTCTGGCACCCTGGCACCTGCTCACTTACCCGACTGGTCCTTGTGCACTGCTGTTTCCATTGTCCCACATTACTCAAGTCTTATTTTCCAAGCCCATCAGAGAATGGTAGCAGATTTCTCTCAAGCATTCTCTTGTTCCCCAGACCTTCTAAGATATCCAATATAAACTTTCTAGTGGCCTTAGGCATTTGGAACAAAAGCTAAGATGGACTATGACCACCTACAAATATCCCTGAAGGATTGAGCCCTGCTGTGTGTTGAAAGGATCAAGAAAAAGGGAAGGGGGGCGGGAAGAGGGGGAAGGCACTACTAAACCAATAAACTCCCTGCCCTACGTAACTCCTGGATAGTGATGTGAACATGGGAAAAACTTGATACCAGAATTTGGCAACTTCCAAAATGTCCTGAGGATAATTGTTCCGATAGTACTTCAGATGATTTCTGGTCACTCAGAGTCATTGTCAAAGGATCCCATAGCTAGCTTAGTTATGCTGTGCATCTGAGTTTGACTTTGCGTTGGGAAAGTCAACCCACTTGGATGGTTTAGCAGTGAAATGTCCCATCTTTGCTTTCGAAATCTTGGTCTCCTCATCCAATCCTCGATCCTTTCTTGGTATGTGGCGTCACATCTTTGGGACGGAGGCAATCAAGTATCAATAATCTAAGATGTGTTTTTCCCCACTTCTGTTTTCTATTCTTTGTTCCTTTTGGAGCCCTTACTAACAAGAATAAATATAGCTCTCACCTTCAACCAGAGGCAAAACTAACTTTCTTCAAATGTTTTGGCTTTTTTATATATGCCTAAATATCAGATGCTTCATTATGCCACCATATAAATAGGTTCTAATTTGATCAATAAATCATTCTTTATCTTTATTTTTCAGGTAATAGAGCACGAACACCCGGTAAATAAAATTTCTTTCATTGCCCGTGATGTGACAGACAACCGGGCATTTGGTTATGTGTGTGGAGGAGAAGGCCAGCATCAGTTTTTTGCCATAAAAACAGGACAACAGGTAATCTCCATGCCTTGAGATATGCTTGGAAGATGACTTGTCCTCAGTTGACAATAGAGTGTCTGTCACTCAACTAGAGAGCTTGCTAGAGACAGGTAGATGTAGGAGGACTGAACAATGACTCAGAAGATGGCTAATCTTTATTGGTCTTAGGAATTATTTTTAATGTTTATTTATTTATTTTGAGGGGGGAGGGGCAGAGAGAGAGAGACAGAGACAGAGAATCCCAAGCAGGCTCCATGCTGCCAGTGCAGAGCCCGATGTGGGGCTCAAACCCATGAACCATGAAACCATGACCTGAACTGAAATCAAGAGTCTGATGCTGAACTGACTGAGTCACCCAGGTGCCCCAGGAATCATTTTTAAATGTCATTGAGACCCATGTTGTGTATGGACAAGGATTGTTAGAATGGACTCTTCTTGTAAGGTCAATGTTGATTTTAGAACAATAGTGAATTATTCTCTAAAATCCTGAAGCAGTTGGAAAACTATCATGATCCTTCTTGTTCTGTTTAAATACTTATTAACTCTCCTGTCCTGTATGTATCTGGTGGTGGGGATTGGGGTAGTCGTAATTTCCCCTAAACCAGGGGAGGATAGTAAGGAGCTTTAATAGAAAAGAAGAAACAGTACTAATCAGAACTGATGGGAGACAAAGAGAAGAAAATAATAAGATTAAAATACTCATAAAGATCCTTTTTTTTGCTTTAGGCTGAGCCATTAGTTGTTGATCTTAAAGACCTCTTTCAAGTTATCTATAATGTAAAGAAAAAGGAAGAAGAAAAGAAAAAGGCAAGTACTACCCAATATTGCCTCTATTACACTTAAGACTATATTCAGGGCCATGTTTGAACATTATATAAACATATGGAGTGTCTGCAGAGTTGATTTCTTTGTGGCTCTTCAAAGTATAGAAAGTACTGTTTTTCCCAGTACAGCAATGGATGGATGTTATAGTTAGACACCTGATTTTCCATCCCTGACTTGTGTTATCTGTCTGTACAAGCTTCACATTGGTTCCAAGGACTCAACAGGTCGACCAAGTTTAAGTTCAAAAACTGTATTCAAATCTAGTATTGATATGAAAAGGGCAGGGAAATCTATATGCAAGACTCTCTCTTGCCTTGTGCCAGTGAACCCATAGGTGTGTGTATATATATATGTATATATATGTATGTATATATATATATGTATATATATAGTATATGCCCATAGGTATATACCCATAGATATGTATACATATATATGTGTATATATATATATATATATATATACACATATATATATATATATATATATATATATACTAATTTAACTTTCTTTAACTATAATTACTAATATCAGTGAATTTCTGTCTTTCTTTTTAGATGGAAGAAGCCAACAAAACAGTAGAGGTAAAACTGCATCTTTGCTTCTTGTGAATTGCACATGTGATGTGTATAAGTCCTTGTTTCCTCCATGTCGGAGCATGCTCCTCTCCTAGCTTATGACTGTGTGTTCATGATTCCTCTGGCCATAGAGGATGTACAGTTGAATGATCAGTACCAGAATCGTAACTGCTTAGCAAGCCAATACACTAAGAAATTAAATTCTATAAGAAAAGTCACTCTTAAACATTTACCATCTTTTCAGAATGGGAGTGAGACCCTACTGACCCTTGATGACCAAGCTAACAAACTGAAATTGGTATGTATGTGATTTTTTATGATTCTTATTTACCTGAACATAGGTTTACTTCGTATAGATGTTGCTAATACCAAATCTGCATTGAATGTGTATGGAAGTCCTGTTAGGATGACTATTTCCCTAAACATTAGTATTACATTTATGTCAAGGTACAAAGTAATCTTTTTAGTAGACAATGTTTGAATCTAATCCAAAAACTTTTTTAAGACTGTGGACCAGATGGATTTGTTTGGAAACATGTCTACACTTCCAGACCTAAATAGCCTAATACCAAATCTGTATTAGTTAAATGAAAATCAAATTGACAACGATTTTCCTAAAACTTAGTTTAGGAAACAATTACAACAATATACAAAGTAATATTTTTTAGTAGACACATCTGAATCTAATCCAAATACTTTTTCAAGGGTGTGGACCAGATGGATTTGTTTGGGGACATGTCTACACCTCCTGACCTAAATAGTCCAACAGTAAGTGTCTGTTTTTAAATTTGCAATGTAATAGAAATGGCGTCTACAACTCAAATTGGCAATTAACCAGAAATCTTGAGCATCTCGAACCTTGGAAGGTGACTGCTGATTTTTCTGCATAATGTATAAATGGCTACAAGAACCAATTTGCGTCTTAAGTTACCATGGGAACCTATGAACACTAATTCAGATATTTTAATTTTGCTTGGAGGTTAGATTTGAACAATAGGATGGGAAATGAAATCTTTTCTGGTATTATTTAGGATCAAAAGAGGAGCTTGAATAATAATCCTTGGCATAAGTCTACTTGAAGGAAGTGTTTGCTAGATTAATTATAAAGCCACTTGGCTTCTTCAATATTTTTCTATTCTTTCTATTGTGATGTAGCAGCATAAGCTTGGTGTGAAGTAAGACTTAAAACAAATACGATGATCAGTTATGTTTAACCAAGGCCTGTTTTTGTTTAAAAACGTTGTTCATTCTGTGCAGGACACTAGAGTATATCAGGTCTTCTTAATATTGACTGAATGTGACGACTGTATGAGGATTTCCTTTATAGACAAGGAAATGGTGATGCAGAAAAAGCTCACTTGCTTAAGAAAGAGGTCCAGGTTCGAGGCCTAAGCACAAGTCTCACACCTTCCAAACCAGGGCTTAAGTTAACCTACCCCTGTAATTTTGGATGACTTCTTATAACTATTATTTTTTTTAACAGTTTCTTGAGTACCTGAGATTTACGGGGCACAGGAGTGAGTGAGATGTATGATATCAATGAGATCGTGGAGTTTACTGTCAAGCGGGGAGTCCAACATTAAATCTAATCACAAAGCCTATTAATTGATGTTAATTAAAGGGTATTTATCTAGTTTAGAGGTTCATAGAATGCCTCAGAATAAATGAGTTTCTAGACTTGAATATAGAAGATGATAAAGCAGTACCCAGACAAAAAGAGCATCCGTCTAGAATAATGAGAAGAATGTCTGTCTAGGAGTCTGTTGCATCAGGGAATTACCCAGCCAGTCCACATGACCAAAAAGGTCATAGGAATTAAAGCATCAGCAGATCAAGGACTGGGTAAGTCTCACTTGCCAGAGTATTGCAGGGAGTGCCAGCCTCGAACTTTCACATAAATGGCGAGGCCCACTGAGATGAAAGGAGCAGGGGCTGCATAGTCTCTTCTGTGTCCCCAACCGTGTGGCACTCACAATGCAAAACAGCATTTTAATGAGGACCTAAAAAGCCTGCAATAGAGAAGAATCCCGTTTAATGTTCTTTTCAGCAGTGAGTTCTAATTCACTTATCTATGGAACCTTTTATTCTTCGCAAACTTTTTGAAATACAAGATCAGATGATCCTGGAATGTCCATCATAGCTCTGAGGTCCTTTTGATTCCTACACAGGAGGTCCTTTTGATCCCTCCTCTATTGTCGCCCCTTCCCAAAATAAATTGATACCTGAATGATTTACATTCCAAGTGTAACGGACATTCAAATAAGTATATTGACAGAGATGGAAGCACTCAGGCTATGAGGTAGAATTCCAATGGGATAGGCAAGGAAGCACTGACTATTTAATCTGCTTCTGTAGACTTCTAGTAAGTTCTGAAAAAGGAAATGAGAAACAACATGAGTAATCCCGAGTTTTATTTATATTAGACTTAATGCATTCTAAGAGTTTTGGTTTAAAGAAATAACATGCAAGTTTTAGTTAAACTAACGATAAATTAAACTAACTAATAAATATCATGAAAGCAGATGGTATCTGCTTAAGAGATAATTAAGAAAGAGAATGCTAATGGGACTAAGTATGTGCTGATTGGATTTTGCCAACATGGTCTTACATATTGACTCCATATTCCTAGGTCATGAAATAGATTTGTCTCTATTTGATAAACCAGAATGTTTAAAAATTGTTCATAATCTTAAAACAGTTGCGCTGGGAGAGATGGAGAGAAGAAATCTAAATTACCTGGACTTTGTTTGTGGTTCCCTGACCCATCTGACCCACCCCCAACATTTATACAGAATAGTTTCATGCATGAAAATAAAACTCATGGGGCAAACTAAGTGGCATCCCTTAGAACATATTTTTTTTAATTTTTTTTAATGTTTATTTAATTTTGAGAGAGAGAGACAGAGTATGAGCAGGGGAGAGTCAGAGAGAGAGAGAGAGAGACACGGAATCCAAAGCTGGCTCCAGGCTCTGAGCAGTCAGCACAGAGCCTGACACGGGGCTCAAAACCACAAACCGCAAGATCGTGACCTGAGCCAAAGTCAGACGCTTAACCGACTGAGCCACCCAGGTGCCCACCCCCGCCTTAGAACATATTTTTATTGGATATTAATTGAACAATAGTCTTCCATACTGCCACTTAAAAGAAAAAGAAAAGAGAAGAAAAAATGACTCTCAAACTTTAAAAATGACCATTCAAAAACACAGTTACTATGAGAAGAACATAAGGTATGATCCACCATGAAGGAGGTTAAGTCTGGGACAGGGATGGAATCAGGGCACAAGGCATGGTGTCTTGCATACATAAGACACCTTGGGTGGGCACAGGTAGGTTTTGGAAAGAATCTGAACTTGAATTGGGTCTTTGAAGTATGTCGGAAAACAGAGAGTAGTTAGGCTAAAAAAAGAACTGGGTCCTATTGTAGGTCATTTTGAAAGACTGGCTAATGAAGCTTATTTTAACATAGAGGCTAGAAAGGAGCCACTGAAATCTTTGAGCAGAGAAGTTCAGACGGGAATGGTTGGGAGAGATTAGCTACTTGGAGACAGCTAGACCGTGGAACTCAGTATAGGAGACCTTGCTTTTGTACAGACACCTTTTTGGTTGCCTGCTTCCTCTCACTGGAGCTCCTGAAGAGCAGGGACTGCCTTTCACTTTCATGTTACCAGTGCTTGTTTCTCAGGTGCTCAGATGATGACCCAGTGGTTGCAATGTTGGCAATCCAACGAAGAATTAATGAAGTTCTGACCGAGGGGGTGGATGAGGAGTCTTACATCATTCCATTGTGGTCTATGAACTAGACTCTTAATCCTGGGTTAACAACAAACCCAACCTGAGGAGAGCCTTATACATTTTACTTATAGGGTGACTATTCAGAAGTCTAACATTGTGGCTCCTGTTTGGTGTCCTAAGAACTTCTTCTGAAGTATTTGAAAAGGAGAATCCTACCAGCTGTGAACACCCAACTGTTCTAACCCAGAGGTGGCTCATCATAAATGAATAAATATTGAAATCACAAACTTTTGTAATACACTTTGTCCTACCTTTTGATTGTTAAAGATCCCTACATTAAGAGATCTTCTAATCCATTTCTTTGATTAAAAAAATTTTTTTAATTACAAGTTCTTTCTTCTGACAAATTCTTATGGTTATAAAGAGAAAAACTGGCTTTTAAAAATTGTGGTTTTATACTTAATGGTAAAGGAAGCCAAAAAATTGAATACCAATTAGGCCTGACTGAGGACCTAGACTTTCAAAAAATATGTTCTTTTAAAGCCAAGAAGGCCTATTTAGGCACCCATTTTACTTACTAGTTTGAGAATTTCATATCCCCTTGAGGTTGTTTTTGTCCCAGGGATCAAAAATATCCAGCATCGGGGTGATGCTGGACCTCTAACTTCCATCTCAGCTAGGCATTGTTTATTGTTTGTATTCTTCTGTGAAATGCTAATTACTCAGCACGGATGAGTAGTTAATGGATCAAAGATGGTCACAAGGAAGGTGTGTCAGTTTGACAGTCCCATCCCAGGGTGAACTCTAATTAGTTATGTCACTGATCTGAGTAAAGACATGTCAAATTTTTCAAAATTGCTGATTTTGTGTTGAAAAGCATATCTTATCTAACAATTGGGAACACAAATAATTAAATTGGGAACACAGAAAAATGATAGAGAGGGAATAAGATTTGTAGAGTTAGGTAGTTGGTATGTTTGTCAAATTAAGTCTAAACCCAAATCTCCATCCTATATATGAATTAAAGATTAGATTTTACATAAATAAAAGATTAGATGAATTTATCCACCACATAGATGAGATTACCATCACAACCCAGACAACTCTAAGCTGTATTCTGAAAAAAATGCACAAATGCGAGAGGTTAATGTGATGTTATTTATATCAGTATTTTGAGTATCACTTTCTTCTTTCTAAAAGGACACAGACAAAAGGATGTGTCTAGAGGAGATTAGGATGATGAGAATGTGAGATCCAACTTGACTAGCATGTGATGTGGTGGGAAAATCCGTTTTTGCCCCCTAGAGGAAAGATATAGGGAAATATATTTGACCTTAAACTTCATTACAACCAAAAGTATAAAATATTAACCAATGAATACGCTCATTTAGAGAGACGCTGTTATGTGACCCTGGGCATAGAATAGATGGGATGAGACGGGACTGTGCATCAGATGGGGAAGCTGCATTAAGTTTCAGAGGCCTTTTCTTACCTTCAAGCTCAATAGACTCAGATAATTGCTTAGAGTGACTTGCAATCGATTCCCTTTAAGTCTTGCAAAGACAGGAATTGGAACTCAGCCAGTCTGTAAGGGTGAGAGACACATGACTAGAGCAAACAACAATATAATTTCACCTAAATTGAGTGAAATTTTATATATATATATAATGTCCAGGGAGGACCTTTTTCACATTAGTAAAGAATGCTCTCAGGGAGGTGATGGGAAGAGGTAATGGCCAACCTGTCTGTCAAGACCAAACTTTAATGGGAATTTGGGTAATCCTGATCATCTTATATAGCTTTCTCATTTGAAGTCACAACATGGACTAACACTTTCTTTTCTCTTTTTTTTTCTTCCCAAATGTGATAGGAGAGCAAAGATATCCTGTTAGTGGATCTAAACTCTGAAATCGACACCAATCAGAACTCTTTAAGAGAAAATCCATTCTTAACAAATGGCATTACCTCCTGCTCTCTTCCTCGACCAAAGCCTCAGGCAGCTTTCTTGCCTGAAAATGCCTTTTCTGCCAATCTCAACTTCTTTCCCACCCCTAATCCTGATCCTTTCCGTGACGATCCTTTTGCACAGCCAGACCAATCGACACCCTCTTCGTTTGATTCTCTCAAATCTTCAGATCAGAAGAAAGAGAATTTGAGTAGCTTGTCTACTCCACTGAGTAACGGGCCTCTCAATGGGGATGTTGATTACTTTGGTCAGCAGTTTGACCAAATCTCTAACCGGACTGGCAAACAGGAAGCTCAGGCGGGCCCGTGGCCCTTTTCAAGTACGCAAACACAGCCAGCAGTGAGAACTCAAAATGGGGTATCTGAAAGAGAACAGAACGGCTTCCATATCAAATCCTCCCCGAACCCTTTTGTGGGAAACCCTCCCAAAGGACTTTCCGTACCGAATGGCGTAAAGCAGGACTTGGAAAGCTCTGTCCAGTCCTCACCACATGACTCCATAGCCATTATCCCACCTCCACAAAGTACCAAACCAGGACGAGGCAGAAGGACTGCTAAGGTGAATTGTCTTCTCCACATATCCATTGGCAGAATGCATGTTCGATACCAAAGGGTGGTGTGATGCAAGCTCTCTTTCCTGCTGCTATTGTAGTTTCCTGTGTGGCTGTAAAATAGAAGGTGGGATAAGGCACGTCTTTCTCCAGGAATACCTTCCTCTAATCGCCACCCTTTCTGAGCTCGCTCACCAGTGTTTTCACACCCTGCTTTCCATTTGCATGTCTTGTCACTTCTTATTAACTAAACACAAGTTTTTCCATTTTTAATGCTGCTATGCTTCCGTACCTCTGGTAAGTTTGATCGTCATGTTCTGGAAGGGGAGGGCAAGGGTTCTTGTGATTCCTTGTGTACCTTCCCCACACTAACACACGCACCCCCCCCACCCCTCTTAACGCATTAATATCCAAGGTGGTGGTGGAAAATTCTGGAGTTTGCCTCCTCTATTCAATACTGACTGAATAACCCATTGTTTTAAAAGACATTTATATATTTACTATTATCACTTCATTCATAAGCAACTTAAAATGTGGTTTCTGTAAGTATCTTTTTAAGAATCTCACTGGAACGTGCATGCTGGCCTAATAATTGGACTGCAATATCATCTTTATGCAGACTGATTTAAATTCAGTAGAATAATCCAAAACATGTAACATGTAGTAACATGTAGGTTACTTATTTATTTATAGTTGTCCTTTCTTTCCCAGCTTTAAGCTTTTAGCTGACAAGGAGATCAGGCAGATAGAAATGTGTAAATGAGTAACATAGATTTCAGCTTGAGAGTCCTCTTTACATCAGTTACCAAGACCCAATATTCTGTCCATTGCGGGATCTCTTTTTCAGGGGTGGGGGGAGGGGTGGTTGGCTTTTTGTAATAGTTTCTCAGTAAGAGGAAAAGCTTTTCTTTTTGTGGTTCCCAAGTTTGAGGTAACAGAATAAGAGACAGAATAAAGCTGCCTTTCACTATTACTGAGTAACTCTTGTGTCTCCCTCTCTGCCCTATCAGTCTCCAGCAAAAGACTTGCTTGCCTCAGACATCTTTACCCCTCCCGTCTCAGAACCTACAGGCCAGACATCACCTACAGGACAATCTGCAACCGTACAGACCAACCCTCTGGATCTCTTCAAAACAAATGCTTCTGCCCCAGTGGGGCCCCTTGCGGGTCTAGGTAGGTGCCTAGAGATGGAGTTAGATTTGCTGTTGCTTTCACGCAGGAGATTGTAAAGCACAGGAGGGAGGTACTTCAGACCCATAGAAGTTCCAGGGACACAAGAGCTGAGCATCCCGGGGAGACCTTCTCCCACGTTTACTTCTGTACACCCCACCCTCATTTGGTACTCTTGACTTGTAACGGCAGTTTGGCTCCTGGAGTTGGCATCTGAGAAGAAATCCATGATCAGTGTTGCACTTACCTGAGCCAAGTGGCAGTGGCTTACAGAAGACAACTGTAAGGAATTCTGAAGCTCTGACCGGCTTCATTGGAGAAGCGGGGTAGAGCTGAGAGAGTCTGCTATGATCTGCTTCGGAAAAACTGGTGACATGAATGTCTGCTATGTAATTTGCCATTACTAGATCAAAGCGCCGTCTCCCATTAAATGGATACGCTTCTTGGCTGAGATATCCTATCCTCTCCTACCCCCCAGAGGGATAGAAGTTAAGTCCAATGCAAGTGTAAGTCATAAAATGAAAGTCTTAGGTCCTCGACCCAGCTCTGTCCCTGGGCATACAGTGCGTATGAGACAGGCATATATCCTGCTCGGTCTCTGAATACTTAAGCCTTAGCTGCTCCTTGCCATATTTTGGCTCACTGGGTGTCTTAATAGAGTTAGAAGACAAGTTCTAGAAACCTGAAGTTGAAAATAACAGAGATAAGGGAAGAGATGGGATGTTATCAGATGCCCAGGATGTGCCGGAGCTCCTTCGTAAACGTGTCTTCAGCTCATGTGAGCCGCTGAGCCACTCAGAAGCAAGACACTGGGGAAGGCTACTGGGCTGAGGACTGGTCCTGCCGTTCTTTGCTCACAGCCTCCAGTTCTTTTCTGCCTCCATGATACAGCGTTCAGAAACGCCGAAAATAGTCTTTGCTGTCCTGCTGGGGATTCTCTTTGACTTTCTGCTTCTTGGCACCTCCACAAGCTCCAAACAGACTCTGGCTTGGGAGGGGTTCGGGAAACTGTGGATGAAGACGGACTCTCTTCCCCATTTTGTAATGTTTGACCAGGGCTCTTGGTTTTCTCTGCCTCCCGCAGAGTCAGTTATCGGGATCCTGTTTTTTGTTTGTTTGTTTCCTCTGCTGCTTTCCTGCAAAGGAAAATATTTCTATTTTGTCATATTAAATCTGTTTAATCCTATCTGGAGCATGGTGGCAGGAGGGGGTTGCTAAGTGGCTGAAATCAATGTGGGTGCGAGAAACCAACTCGTTCTGGGTCTCTGCTTGCATTTACACTCTCCCTGAAAACCTCATGTCTCTTGGGGGTGTCCCCTTTTTGGCATTGCTCCTTTTCCTGTCCCCCAAGTGGAGCTGGTTGGTGCTTTTCCTTGTAGAAAGGTTGAGAGCTTGCATGCACTGTCTGCAACTAGATCACATCACAGAGCTTTGCAGTCTAATATCAATGCCCTGAAGAATTTTTACAGCCAATATTTAACAAGTCAGCTCGAAAATACAGCTGGACCCTATAACCGTTAATTTATTCAGACGAAGTGAAGCTTTTTGGCTAGGTGCCCCTGTTGAGGCCTTGGGGTATACAACTGCAGAATACTGATGATTCTTCCAAGTTTGGACATGGGACTCAAACTGAGCTCTACAGTATAGCCCCTGTCCACTAGCAGGGATCCTCAGCCAAACCATGGAAGGTTGTAGGTCTGGCTTCCGCTAGACCCAGCTGGGGGACTGTCTCTTCTGGAGAACTGGGGGTGGGGAGAGGGTATTGTAGAAAGCTGAACCTTCAGCTTTGACTAGCTACCCTGTGTTTTAATCCAGCATCAGAAGGTAATAAAATTAACTTCTTATACCCACACTCTCTTTTTCCTTACCTCTTGCCTCCACTTTCTCCAGCAGAGCCTTAAGTTCTTGGAAACACAATGCATGGAATCTACTAGAGGGAAATGAAGGCTGGCATTCGCATATACTGGGAAAGCCTTTAATTCCTGGCAAATGCAATATTTTTCTCTGTAACCACCACCACTCCCACTAATACCATCTATGACTAAATCCACACACTTTACTAAGGAGAGGCAAGTCATCCAAACATGAAAAACGATAAAATTCTACCCAATTTGCACATTCAGTTGGTGTGAATTATTGAGTGACTCTGGCTTTGGTTAATAAATTTAAATAAATTTGTTCTAAAATGCTAGCAATACCTTCACTCAAACCCAACCCACTTTTAGAACCCCATATTATAGAATGTAAAAGGACTTTTCCCTTGATTAGTTGTGGAAAAAAAAATGTATGTTCTTTAGTGTAAGTGAAGTCTAATTTCTTTTGCCACAAAATGAGTATTTGAATTAATTTCCATTGAAAAAAATAGTCCTGTCTTTCAATGCCAATGAAGTAGAACAAGAGAATAGGGTGATGGATTTGGGGCTGGTATTCCTGGGTTTTTAGTCTCTATTGTTACAGACTGTGAGCTTCCCAATTTTAAAAATTAATATTTTTGGACCCGGTTCCCTAATCTCAGTGTTAATTTAGTAAGATGGCCTTTTCTGAGACCTACCACTGGTAGGTATATCTTCATCGTACAACTTCATGGCCAGATGGCTAGCGCTCATGATGATACAGTTGAGTCAAGTAACATCAATCTCCAATGCTAAGAAAATTCAACATAGAATATCTTGCTTGCTACATCAGCTCCTGAACATCATTTTCAAAATACTTCTCACTGGAAACAAAAACATTTCTAACTCAAGTTAGGAGTTTGGAGGCCTTTTCTTAGTTTAGGTAGAAAACTTTTGTAACTAGAGAATACTCTACTCCAAAGCTCAAAGCAAGTAGATTTGGAGAGCAGAGCATCATTCATGTACAGATACGAGGCTGAATTTAGATTTTTTGTTTGTGGTGGCAGTTTAACTAGATCATTAATATAGGGAATCATTAATAATGTGAAGAGGCAGGAGAGAAAATGCCCTATGTATTACAACAACATGTAGGGAATTCGTTTCTCAAAAAGAGGGGGAAGATATTGGAGACAGCTGTATTTTAATAATTTCACCAGGTCTCCACGTGGCAAAGACACTGGAGAAGGAGTCATTCCCCCACAAAGATTAGATGCCTGGACACAAGCAATTAGTTACTTGAGAAGGTGTAGCTTTTTTGTTTCCTTTTGTTTCGTTTTGCTTCATGTTGTCTTCTCTCCCTCCCTCGTTCTTTTAAGTATTCTGTTCTGACTTCTGGCAAGGTTTAGTGAGTGACACATGGCAGGAAGCACTTTTATTTGAAACAGCTCTCCCAGGATAACCAGCCTTTCCTCCATTTAAATATATAAAAGTCTTAAACTGTCTTGGCATCAACCAAATTTTATCATCCTTTTATATAGCTGTGTCAACCTTGGCAGCATTTAAAAGCAAGGAAACTGAAATGGTTTCTTCAGGATGCAAGCATGTTGAGGCCTAGTATACATGCGTGCTAGCTGGTTTCCGTAAGACTCCAGACATGAGCCAGCTGCCAAATGAAAAGATCAAATCAGTGACTCAGAGTACCCAATGGATTATTTTAATCAACTAGTTCACAATCAGCATGGTTTGTTTATATAAATGTATTCACTCAACAAATACATTCATGCTATTGACAGGCTGTGTCCTAGTTGCTTGAAATGTATCAGTATGATAAGCACTCATTTTTTCATGACTAGGTCCTTATGGATTGTATTATTCTTATAATGAGAATCGTTTAAAAAGCTGTGGTAGAAAGAAAGGGCTTCAGAATGCAACCAAGAGTTGAATGCCACCTATCTTGCATTAGCTACTTAATCTTTAGAGTAATCTAGTCTCTTGGGGCCTTTATTTCCATTTCAGCTTTAAGGCTTAAGGAAGGTGTTTGCCACGTAGATGTCCTGTAAATGCCCCCCAGAGAGTTGTGCTTTCTGAAATTCAAGAATTGTCTTCAAGCTTGTGTCCTAATAAGTCCTTTCTCCTGATTTCTTCAGGTGGTATACCAGTTAGCCACCCTCAGGCAGGACCATGGAACCCAACCTCATTAGTCTTCAATCAGTCCACTTCAGTGGTCCCGGGAGCCATGATGAGTGGTCAGCCTTCAGGATTCAGTCAGCCAGTTGTTTTTACCACAAGCCCAGGTGTTCCAGGATGGAACCAGCCTTCATCCTTTGCAGCCTCAACTTCCCCTCCAGCCCCTGTTGTTTGGGGCCCATCAGCCTCTGTGGCACCCAATACTTGGTCATCAACAAGCCCTTTGGGGAACCCTTTCCAGAGCAATATTTTTCCAGCTTCTACCATGTCTGCCCAGTCCCCTCCTATGCTCTCCTCTCTCCTGGTTACTCCTCCTCAACCACCTCCCAGAACTGGCCCTCCAAAGGACATCTCCAGTGATGCCTTCACTGCCTTGGACCCACTTGGGGATAAAGAAGTCAAAGAAGTGAAAGAAATGTTTAAGGACTTCCAACTTCGGCAGCCACCCGCGGTGCCTGCAAGGAAGGGAGAGCAGACTTCCTCTGGGACTTCAAGCGCCTTCTCCAGTTATTTCAACAGCAAAGTTGGCATTCCTCAGGAGAATGCAGACCATGATGACTTTGATGCTAATCAACTGTTGAAAAAGATCAATGGTAAGCTACTTGCTTCTCTGTCTACTGTACCAACAAGTATTTCCACTGTCCATAGAGTCCCTTCGAAGAGCCCTCCCCCACCCACCAATAGCTTTACTCTTGCTTTCTTTGGTAATCAGTGGTTATGGAGACACTTGACCGGTTACTTTATGGAGAGAACTATTTACCTTAGCTCTTTCTAAGGGCTGGCCCAATGCTGCCCTCTGGTGACAATTCCTAAAAGGGCTGTCAAGAGCTATTGATATTCAGTGGGTTGTGGTACCTGGAGGGCGGTAAAACAGAGCCTCGACCATACTCCAAGGCCTTAAGTGAGGGAATTCTGAATCTCTTCCACTTCAGGTAAACATGCACGGCCTCCTCTTCTGATGAATTTGCCTGTAATAATCTCAGTATTTGGTGGTGATTTTTGTTCCATGATGTAAATTTCAAAAGTAGGGAACTTAATTTCTAAGATAAGCCTGACTGGGGGACTTTTGCCTGTATTTGGGGAGAGGTTGTCTACTGACTACTTGGCATTTTTTGCCTTCTAGAACCACCAAAGCCAGCTCCCAGACAGGGTTCTCTGCCAATTACCAAATCTGCTGACAATGCATTTGAGAATCCTTTCTCTAAAGATTCGTTCAGTTCATCACAAGCCTCTGTAAGTATTGACTACCAGAAGCTGTTGCTCCAAAGTACATGCCACATAGAGCTACTGTGTTGTGAAGTAACCTTGTTTTTATAGTAACTGTTTGATGGCAAAGGATATTTAAATAAGCTTTGGCATTGGCAACCATCACAGTGAAAACATCAGCTCAAACTGGGGGGAGATTATGTTTCCAGGGGCTACTATCTTGAGCTTCAGGAATGAATATCATATAAGAAAAAGTCTTTTGTATCTCACTTAGCCTGGCTCATAAAAGCACTGTGGGAGAAACTTGAGCCAAAATAATACTATCTTTAAAAATCTTACAAAGATTTAAGTTCCTGATTTCCCACTCACAATCTTTATCTCATAAAAACAGTACCTTTCATTTGGGAGAGGCAAACATAGTTCATCTGAACTTGAATTTCGGTATTAATAATAAATATGCATCACCAATTACAATAAGGCAAACACAAATCATCGGAGACCCATATAATATCTCATTTGTCTGTGACCTACGTGATTTTTAAAGGAATTTGAGAAATCTTAATTGTAGGGCTTTTTTTTTTCTTAATAACTGTAATTAAACTATTGACTGGATGGTTTTATCTTCATAGACGGCTTCTCAACCCACACCTCCTGATGTGTATAGGGATCCTTTTGGAAATCCTTTTGCCTAACTTCTGTAAGTAGATCTTATTAAGCTTAGGTTTGGTAAGAAAGCATGGCACAGGGGATGAGGGTGAAATTTTAATTTTAGAATTGGTACAAGGTTAAATGTCTGTAACTTAGAAGTAATAGACGTGTAAATCTGTGCTTAACTAATTCAATAATGACTAAGCTGGGCACGTAAGAAAGGAATTCTTACACACATTAAAAAACAATAATAAAGGGGCGCCTGGGTGACTTAGTCAGTTGAGCGTCCGACTTCAGCTCAGGTCATGATCTCACAGTCCGTGAGTTCGAGCCCTGCATTGGGCTCTGTGCTGACAGCTCTGAGTTTGGGGCCTGCTTCGGATTCTGTGTCTCCCTCTCTCTCTCTCTGCCCCTCTACCACTCATGCTCTGTCTCTCTCTCCATCTCTCTGAATAAACCTTAAAAAAAAAAACAATATTATGCCCTTAGGGATATGGATTTCTTTCATTTCCTATGTTTTTGACATTTTGAAATAACATTTTGTATTAAAATAAAACTCATATAACACATGACACCTTTCTACTTGTTTGGGTTTTTGTTTTTGCTTTTGCTTTTGTTTTTTTACCTTCATACTGAAGTGATTGCAAAGGCATTACTTCGTTTCCTTTAGAAGGTTCGAAATCTGACGACCTTTTGAAGTTACAGAAAAAGTCAGCTAAACAGATTCTGATCACATTTTCTGCCTTCCACATCAATTTATTATTTTGTGAGAGGTCTCAAAGTCAGTCCAAAACAGTCTCAGGGTAACAACTCCAAAAGTGGGGACAGCCGCCTACACCTCCTTCAAAAGCAGCTTGGGAGCAGATGAGTCTGCAGGCTGATTGTTCTCACTAGCAGAGGTCATCCTAGGTAAGTTAGGTGTAACTCTCTTAGGCTGATAGTTATGCTGGGAGGGGTCAGCATGACCCTTTCTTTATCAACAATGAATGGAAGCAACTTTGTGTGATCTCAGAAGATGGAAGTTAGTGGAGGAAAGAAGGCTTGTCTGCATCTCTGAGGAGGGAGGCCATAGCTGGTAGGGGAGAACAATAAAAAGAATGAAAGGAACCCAAACTCGTTTTTTTTCAGTTTTGTCCCATTCAGGTGGGACTCCTCAATTCCGTCTTGACCTATCTAGAATTTAATTATTTTAAATAGATAAATATCCTAAATCTGACACGAACAGTAAGATTGGCTTTATTTGCAATTTGGATTGTACCTTCTATACCTTCTATAATTATGGTGAAACACCTTCTATAGTTATGGTGCTTCTTAGAGTGCTTTTCTATAAACTCTGCCTCAGAGAATGGGCTGAGACTATTGAAAAGGCAGGTTCTTGGGCCCCACTCCAGCCACAACGAGTCTGGTGCAAAGGAAAGGTCCCTTTTAACAAGCAGCCTGGTGATTTCTAAAGCTAATAGAGCAGTGTGAGATACTGAAGGGCTAGAAGTCTTAACAGAGGCTCATTCTCACTCATCCTCCTCTCCACAGGAGGCAAACATAGACACATAGAAAGGAATAAACTGCATCTGGAGTCTAGGAGGATCATTTGCACTAAATTGAATTGGCTCGAGATCTCCCTGGAGGCCCTGTCTTCCTTAGGTCATGAAGGAAGGATTATTTTGGCTAACTTGCTAGACTTATAGATTGGGATTTGGGGTGAGCGAGCAGTATTATGGGAGGAAAGAATTAACATTATTGGACACTTGCATTAGTCACTTTATTACAGGTTCCACATTTATTATCTTATTTAAGCTTCTCACTTCAGTCCTACAAGATACTATTACTGACGTTTTAAATGATGACTTGATATTTAATACATTGATATTAACCACAGGTCTTTTCTTCTCTACACTTCTCTAGGAACTTGATATGCTGACTTTCCAGAGGAACAAAAAGGTTGGCCTTAGTCAAGGACAAAGCTAACAGCCAGACATCTTCACCTCTGTTCTTGTTCCAGTTTTGACATATTAGCTGTTGCCTTATTTCTTGCTGCTTCTCCCATTTGCAAAACTTTCACTTTCCGTTTAGATGAAAGCTAAACTGAATCTATGGCTTTAAATAAATTGAGATCCTAAATTCTCTAGCTTAATGTAAATGAAGTAGTTTCCCTACTTGAACCATTGCCTAGTGTGTTCCTAGAACTTTCTAGAACACTCTACGATGTACCCTCTGGTTGGGAGATGTGGCCACCACAACTCCCCAGATGACACTGTTTTGAATAAATTTTAAAATCCTTAATGTTCCAAGTTGTTTGGGGGTTCTGTTTTACAGCAAAAAACCTAAAGGTTATAGTATAACAAGCCACCTTCTTAAATCTTGCTTCATATTAACCTTTAGAGAGAATTTTTAAAGTAAATTTGAAGCAAGTCCAACTTCTCCTAGACACTTGGGAATCCAACAACCTTTTTAAAAGTATAGCTTCTCTTTTTGAAGATCATTTTCTCTCAAGGGCAAGGCTGCTCTTTTTTTCCAGTCTCTTGCTAGATACTACAAATGAGGGAAAAGCATTATTTGTCTCTCCTCTCCTCTTCCCTCTTTTCAGTCAGTTTTGCTCCTAGGTCCATATAGCATTACTTCCCTTTCACAAGCAACAGTGTTTTATGGGGTAAAAAAAATCTAATGGCTCATGGAGCTGAAATGTCTCTGCCTTCTCAGTAATTGCTAAACCCAGTAACTAGAACTGCAAATGGATGCAACCTTTGTCCTTCCTATGGAATAGGAGGCCATCCTCTTGAGCTGAAGTTCCAGAAGAGCAGTTCATGTTGAAGAAAAACTGAATTCAACTCAGCAATGAAGGACTGTATTCTGAAGAGCAACACATCACAAAGTCCAATGTGATTGTGCCAAACATATTAGGTGCTCATTTGGGGTCATGCTAGACCTTTAGCAAGTAACTGGAAAACTTTCTTGAAGCTACAATCTTTACAATCTTCTTACACAGTCGGAAGATAAATGGTGGGGGACAGGGAGAGAAGCTGTAAAACAAATATTCGGTGTTATCATTGAAAATCTAAAGTCTGCAGTATTTTTCTCTTCATGACCTTGGAAACCCTCCCAGTTCATTTCCAGTCATATTGTTAGCAAAGTTCTGAAGGGTTTGTTCTTGCCAAAATGAGTTTCACTTTGTTATGCTTATGTTGGTTTTTTAAATGTTGTCTCTTGACCCCTAATGCTCAGGTTCTTGTGGGCGTTAATCACCGTGCAATGTTACCTTTAAGTAGAAGAGGAGGATGACTGCTCAGGATCTAAACAAGATGGTGGCCTCACGGACCTTTATTGATCAGCCCCAAGTAGTCCAAGCTAAAGTCCTGTGGTTTTATTTTTAATGGTAATAGCTGATTATGTATGGCATAATTCTCCATCTGGCTTCCTACCCAGTCATTATAAACACAGACTTAAAATAGTATTTTATATGTCCGAATACCTGAATGTGCTAAACTGGAGGCAATTATTTCTAGGTAGTGGAATTTTTGAAAGTAGACAAATTTTGAACGTGATGATCAGCCACACAACTGTTTTGTACATACTTATTTTCTTGTGCACTTTTATGTATGCAAATAAAGCTATAAATTTACTCATTTCAATAAACTGGAATGGCAGAATCTCATGTGTTACCATCAGTTTATTCTTGTAGTTGACCCCCGCTTTGAGTTGATGTGTTAGAGTCAAGGTTTAAAATATATCGGTCTAAGGCGAATGAATGTTAGTATATTCTGGATTGTCAGAAAGGTGAAGAGAAAGTGGAAATCTGTGAAATAAGACCATGAGTAAATTAATGTCTGAGAGCTTTCAATGTCTTATTCTCCTCTTTCAGACCTACACATATTTCCTTCCTGGGAGTTTAATGGGAGTCTAGTGGATAAGACCTGTATCAAAACAACCTCTACTGACACCCAATATGAAAACCATTTATTAATGAACTCTTGGTTCAAACCTTCTTCCCTTCGCCTCTCCTTGTTCTTTATTCAACCATGTTTGACCTCACCAAGACACAACTGTGCGGACTGGTCCAGGCTGGTGTAGACCACTTAGGAGAACTTCTGTGTGTTGGGTAGACCCATGATTAGACATTTTTCGCACTAGGACACTCTTAAACCCTCTCTCCTAGTATAAAAGTTCAAGGCTCTAATTTTTTTCAAAAAGACCTAGGTCTACTGGGAAGATGACCCCAAAGCAGGCCTTGCTTCAGTGCAGAAGTCTTGGTCTGAAACTTTTCTAAGGATTAAGACAAACCTGGTAGCAGATGGATGCCATTGACTGGTTTATGATTATAGGTTGTTTGATATTACTGCCTTACCTTTCCCTTTAATTGAAACATTTGTCTTTCTGCCAATAATGAGTGGAATATCAGAAAACAGACTCCATACAAAAGCAGCTTCCAGTAAGCCACAGATGGGCCGGAGAAGGCTGCTGATAAGAACATGTTGCACAAATTATCTGGCTTATCCAGATGCTCTGCAGTATGTCTAACCCACTGAGCCTTGTGTACTGTTTCCGTGTGGCTTAAGCTGTGAGATCTTGCCAGCGGTTAATCCTTGCTCGTGTATACAAGTGGAGGACATTCATTTCGATGCTGTAGGAACTACTGTTGGCCAAGCAGGGAGAGGCGCTCACTGAAGTGTCTTTGCAAAATGGAAACAGACCTCTTCTTTGTAAGTCTGTTTAGTAACAGTAGTGTTCACACCTGTATGTCAGAAGTTCAGCTTTTATGGTGACCCTATTATACCTAGAAGAGGTTTTCTTTTAGGCATCTGATAGATGTAAGCTAAACTCTGAACTTTAATGGCCAGCATGACCCCAATTTCCTCACATAAATGTAGACAATACAAAGGGAGAAGGTACTGGTTTTATCAAGATAATCTTGCATCTATGAAGTGCTTTGTTTACCATTCACACAACATAATTTCATCCTTTCGATACTGTACTCCCTGAGATGGGATCTGTCACTTCCATCTCATCTGAGAATGGCATGCATGCTTTAAAATGGTTGCAGTGTATTCCAACTCTAGAGTGGTTTCTGCGGTAAGGATATCTTTTCAGCCCGTGATTTCAAACTCCTCCATCGAAATGTTCACCATGGTGTCTAGAGAGCCAAACACAGCACAGTTCTGTGTCTTCCCTGTGCTGAAAGCAGGGAGGGGAAAGAACAGGCTCACTCAGGAGTTTGGTTGACCCTGCAATACGCTGATGAGTGAGGACTCTGACCCATGTTCCCGGAATAGGTTCAATATAAAGTCATCTAGTAAAAGACAGGAGCTCCGTAAAAGTCCTTGGTAAATATTTAAGCTATTACTATTGGAAGAAATTGCTAAATAATAAAACATCTAATTCTTGTTGGGAAATGTTGTTTTTAACTCACTTTCTTCTATTAAAAATAGAAGCAAGACTCTAAGTTCTAAATTGATATGTCAAACTTAGACACACACAAGGCTGCATGACAGCAGCAGCCCTGTTAACATGTCCTAATTACAGCTATGCAGATGGCCAAGGGCCAGCCATGTGTCATCTCACCTAATGAGGGAAAGAACCCCTCATTTGCCCTTGCTTTTCTGGAATTATGTATTTAATTACTAAACCTCCATTGTGTGCTGAAATTATGAGTGCCAGTCTCCAAGGAGATGACGGTGTAGGCTGCTCAGTGGCAAAGAAACTGGGTTTCTGCCTTGACCAAAGATGAGGTGGTTATAAAAGAAGAAAACAACCTGACTCTGGAAGTCTCCATGACTCAGATTTCTTCTGATGTTACTTATGGAGTTTTCTGTCAATTCCCTTTTCATTTGGTTAACTTCAATGACTATTATTTTACCTTAATTGTAAGAAAGTGAAATCATTACCATTGTAAAAGTTACCTGATGACCTGATTGGGCTGAGGCTGAGCTGCACATCACTCTGGGATGTGTCTGAGGCTGCCTCTACCAGGTACCTCCACTGATTGATCATCACAGAGCCTTTATTTGGGGACCGCTAAGAGGAGTGTTGGAACATAGGAGTTATGGAGAGGGAGGAGGAGGAGAATGGAAAGTTGGTGTGCCATTTGCCTCCCCACCTCCCTCAGTAGCCTGAGAGATTTATCTAGAGCTTTGATGATGGAAATGATAGAGCTGGAAGCAGGAGGCGTTGTCTTTTTTTTTTTTTTAATGTTTATTTATTTTGAGAGAGAGGGAAGGACGGAGAAGAGAGAGAGAATCCCAAGCAGGCTCTGCACTGACAGCACAGAGCCGGATGCAGGGCTTGAGCTCATAGACTGTGAGATCATGACCTGAGCCAAAATAAAGAGTTGGACACTTAACTGACTGAGCCACCCAAGCACCCCAGGAGTTAGCTTTTTTTGATGAAAAACCCTAGGAAACTGGTTAGCCAAGGTGTCCATTGGTAATGAATTAGAAATGAATGGGCTACCTCAACGGAAAGGCTCACAGTGGTTAAAATTAGTAGGAGGTTATTTTTCTCACATAAAAAGTCTAGATTGATGACTAATGGTATTGACTGAGCAGCTCTTGTTGACGGAGCAACAAGGCCTCCAAGGACAGACTCTTTTTTAGCTTTTCACTCCAACTTTTGTAGCCTTTTGACTTTTTGTTCTTATGTTTATTGCCTAATGGTCACAAGATGGCTGCACAGTTCCAAATATGGTGCTAGTATTCAAGGAGGGCAGAACAGGAAAGGGCAGTACAATTGAAGTCTGCTCCTTGTATCAGGAGTTTAAGTTTTCCCTGAGGTTTCCCAATTACGTCATTATGTTTCATCGGCCAGAATTTGATTACATGGTCACTGTTAGGTACAAAGGAGGCTGGGAAATCAAACTTTTAGCTTTGCCAACCTCTATAGTGAAAGTAGTTAAGGAGAGATATGGTTGGCTAGTTAATTTATGGGGCCCAGGGCACAATAAAAATGGAGGAACCATTGTTCACAAACCAGGGGAAAAAGTGCTATTAAAGATATTAACACATAAACATACCCTTCTGCAATCTCTCTTATTATGACGTATTTTGTTTACTATTTAATGTTGTTTTAAGTAAAAGTATAAATAAAATTTTAAAATATTAGTGTGAATTTTATTTCTAATCTTTTGCTAGTAAGTGGAGTCGCTGAAATTATGCAACTTGTATTTCATAACTCATACATGCATATATATTTAACATATGTATTTCATTCCTACCAGAACAGTAGAAGTACTGCACAAAACTAACTCAACTGTTTCTAATTCACTTCTTGACACATGCACATTCTACAAGTATACTCTACCTTTAGTTCACTAAAGAGTAAAGAAAAATGGGGGAACGAAGAACTATGGGTGGCTTTATCTTTTTCTTTCCTTTCTTTGTTATTATTTTCAGCTTAAGCAGATGAATAATGCAGGAAAGTCACACCAATAAGAGAGATACAATAGTGTTTCTTGGTCACTTGTATTTCTTTTTGTGTTGGAAGTTCTGGTTCAAATGGACAGCGTGACCTCTCGGGGCTGTCACTTAATGCAATGATAGGCATAACTATACCTACCTTATACTCACTTTTGCTCTGAGTCGCTGAACTCCCACATGTCATGGGTCCACTGAATTCCATGTTCATGGGCAACATAAGCATTATGCACAAATGGGGTGGCATGGAAGAAGGGGCAGAAGGCACATTTCCTCTGCTCATATGCATGTTTCATTTTCCAAAGTTACTTTCAAAACAAAGTCCAAACACAAAATTGAGAATTTCGAGGTGGCAACAGTGGAGCATTAAACCAAAACCACGGGACCTTTCCTAGTGCTTGAACCCTGTCCTGCTGCACAGGCCACATGCCCTTGAAACCTGCCTTGGCAACAGGGCCTTGGAAATGGGTGATGAATTAGCCAATGTGTCTCCCACATGCCTGGGTGATAGTTTAACCCAAAGTTGGCTCATCTCCAAATGCAGATCACAGCAGTCTTTGACTACACTGCGTCCTCAGGGCAGAAGAGAAGCACACACATGGAAAGCATAGTCAGCAGAACCATTTTCAAGGTACCTTGACTAGAAGGTGTAAGCTCAAGAATGCAGAGGACTAGTTTCTGTGTGTTGGTACCATGAGGATCACCAGACACAAGACAAGTTAGGAGGAGGTGGGGAACTAAAAGCCACTGTACAGGAGGCCTTAATGTTGGCACAGCCTAATGGGAACTCAAAGGGATGTGCCATTTCAGCTGGAAGGGTATCAGGTGGAGGACTGTGGAACTCTTGACCTCTTACTTGCAAAAGTGCTTCACAACTCTTCATTCTATTTCATTGTAAGCCCAACTGCCAAATTTGGAAAGCAATCATGGGTTCGGGGCCACAGAAGCCCTTGAGTAACAACAGCAAGCACCTACCCAGCATTTACCACCCACGGACACTATTCTGAGTGGGTTACGACGAACAATTTAATTTTCCTATCAGTTCGATGAGGTGGGATGCTACATCACCACTATTTTACAGAAGATACTGAGGCACAAAAAAAGTTAAGGAACTGCCCAAAGTCACATAGCTAGTAAGTGGCTGAGGTGTCCCATGTCCTGGCAGTTAACCTCAAATCCACCCTATTGCCCCCCAAAACTGGTCCCATTGCCTTTATGCTGGCTTATCTTACATTCACCAAGATCATATCTCCTTCAAATCACTTCTCTCCTCTTCCGCTTCCTGTAACCAATACGCCTATCACGATATGCTTATGCATATTTTTAATTAGGCAAGTTGATCCCCCTTTGGGCTTTTCAAGGCACGTTTTCAGAATGAATTAAGTATCACTTAAAAGTTTGAATTACCTAGTTGTTATAAACACAACACATCGATTTAACTTCACACAGTGCATTCTGATTCAGGTATTTCCCATCAGCATGTTTAATGGAAGCTACAGGCTGCTCGCAATGGAAGATGGACTGAGTACTTTTCTCCCAATTTCTTCAACCTTATGAATAGCAAACCATCCTGCATCAGCTCAAAGGCAGGCTAGTCAGGCGCTCCATGGTCAATGAGGAGCCCAGTGTCATAACAGCAATACTCTTGTGTATGTTTCACAAAATCTAACATCAATGATATCGTCCATTTAATGAATTGAATCAAAATTATGCATTCATGACACAGTTTATTTTACGCAGTACTTTTTCAATCTCTCCTTGTCAGTTATTCAGGGCTTAAAAAGCCCATCGGTGGTGATGACTTTCTTCATTTTGTAATTTGACAAACACAAACCCTTGCACCGCAGAGACTGGAAACTGAATAGGTAAACACAGAGCAGAGAGGTGCCTTGCAGTCCGTCAACAGCACACACAAAACCCCCATGACAGGGTAAAGCACAGATCAGTAAGGAGGAAAAAATGAAGAAGATGATGCCAGACCAGAAACAGGATTAAGTTCCCGAGTTAAGTCATCTGTAATTACCCACTGGCCCTTTCTCTAGAGAAGAAGGATTAGCAAAACACGTCTGGAGAAGAAAAAAAGATTTCTTTTTCTTAAACTGGGTCAAAAATTTGCTTACACTACACTTGGGTGGAAAGAGAAAATGTATCCATATTCTGTTTTCTTTCTCTTTTTTTTCTCCTTTCTTCCTCCCTTCCTTCCTTCCCTCCTTCCTCTTTTCCTTCCTCCCTTCCTTTCTTCCTTCCTCCCTTCCTCCCTCCCTCTTCCCTCCTTTCTTCCTTCCTTCCTTCCTTCCTTTTTTCCTTCCTTCCTTCCTTCCTTCCTTCCTTCCTTCCTTCCTTCCTTCCTTCCTTCCTTCCTTTCTTTTCTTCCTCCAATCTGATCTTCCTCACAAGTCTCCACTCTGCTGGGTGTCAATGGCAACATTTAGTGGGGCCCTTCAACCCTTCTTAAAGTACTCTATCTTGGCCATATGCTCAGTTTTTCAAATTTCTTCCTTGTACTGTTCTCTGGTCCTTCTAGTCTCTATAACATATATCTAATCTACTTGGTCATGACTTTGTGGGATCTATAGCTAATATTCTTGACTGAAGAATGGGGAGTCTGTTCCTCTCCATGCAACTGAGTGGCCTACAATGTCTGGTTGTTCTCCCCATGGCCTGGGTGGCCTACAATGTCTGGTTGTTCTCCCCATGGCCTGGGCCCCCACCTAGGCCCTCCCTAACACTGGATTCCAGAGATATGCCTCTAAGTGCCTTTGCATCTCTGCCTGACTCAGATCTAGGGCTACATTATCCTCGATGGAGCAAACCTACCAGCAAGTCTGCCAGCTACCCTCCTACCCCTCCTCAGAGCCAAGGGGATCTTCTTGGTATCTTCTGTGGCTCACAACAGCCAAATAAACCTAGGAAGCCAAATACTGTCCTTCCTCTGCCCAACCACACACCACAACCACTTTTGTTATGGTTTGGCTTCTCCCATACTGGGAAAGTCTGGAAGTTGCTCTCCCAGAGTTCCAGATGGAAGGAAAGAAACATCTGCCTCTGACCTCAACCTACTTACCATGCTGGTCCCATTCCAAAGTGTGGCCTGAAAGACTACTGAGGACACTCATCTCCAGGCCTGCCTCCCCAGCTTCTTGTTCTCTCTCTTTCACAACTGCTTGGCTCCAGCCGGAAAGGCAGTCTTCTCATGTTACCTTCATCACAAGCCATGCTGTCCTCACTGCTTTGAGACCCACCGGTGACCAATTGCTTCCTTATTCCACTGTCTCCTTCCATTGGCAATAAGCCTCACAGTTCTGCCTTGAGGCTGCAGGGCCAAGAAAACATAATTTTAAAAGAGAAAATTAAAGAGAATTTACTATTTGCAAAGCATCATCCCCTATTATATTTAGTTGGGTTTACATGTTGTTAATTAATAAATCTGTATATAGTTTTGTCCTCAAATACTAGTGTCTTTCTGTCAGAGTTCCAAGTTTCAGAAACCAAACATACCCGAGCCAAGTGAAATCAACCAGTCATCCAGTAACTATGAAATAACCATGGAATAATTAGGAAGTAACCATTATGAACCTGTTTAACACTATGCATACTGTCAAAATACTAATTCGATAAAATGCAAAGATGACTTTCAGATATAGAAATCAGAAAGACAGTTAATGTTGACTTATCAATGAAAATGAGGAATAGAAGAAGAGCTTTCTTGACAGGAACAGGGCAAGAATTACGTGTGTGATTTTAGACACAGCAAGTTCAAATTACCATGGGCAAATCAAAGTCTACCCTGAGATGTTTAAAAAGTACTTGAAGATTGTTAAGGTTGGAAGTAACACCATAAGTTCTTCATTTTTTGACAAGTATCACTTTTCAAAAGTATTACTTTTTTATAGGTATCTATACTTCTAAAACAAGAACCCAGAAGATTCTGGGAAAGGAACTTCAACAGACCACTCTTTTGAGACTTCTAGTTTTGAATAGTAGGTTTAATCTTAAGAGTGGGTAAGAAAAGAGGATAGGCTGAGAAGTAGAGACACTAGAGTACAGAGTCTTGAGAATTATCAACGTTAGTATCATGGACAAGGGAGAGGAGCTAGCAAAAGAGAAGCAGAAGATCAGGAAATGTTATATCACAAAAGTCAAGGGAACTGAGAGTTTTAAAGCATAAGAATGCCCAGTCAGGTCAGATGCCTCTATGGGACAAAGATTAGGGCAAGAAATGTCCCTCGAATTTAGCAATAAGAAGTCTTCAATGGATTAATAAAGGCCAAAGGCAAACTACAATAGGTTGAGCATAACCATGTAGGAAGGGAAGAAAGTTGATACAGACGGAAAAAGAAGTGTGGCTAACAAAGGTAACAGCAGTAAGAGACAACCAAAATGAAGAAATCAAAGAGCTGGATGTCTCAATAAAGCAAAGACAAGGGATATTGAGAGTATGTAGGTGAGGGAGCTGGAAGAACTGGAAATCATGGTTAGACAGTAGGATATTGACATTTTCAAAGGTGAACTCATTACAGCTGTCAAAATGATGCTAGGACTGTGGGTTAGATGGCATTAAGATAAATATTCATAGAGCCGATGGAATCAAGAAAGAAGGAAGCAGGGTAGCACTGCAGAGAACACTGAAATAACTACAGTAAAGGCCGGAGTGTGAGTGGGGAGAGAGCTAGAAGGCAGTGTCAAAAGTCTTGGGTGAATGTAGACAGTTAAGAGTGTTGGTAAACAGAAGAGTAGAAGGCGACCTAGCTAGATCTTGTCAACTTCAAAAGAGGAAAGGATTGTACTGAGTCTTTCCTTAAACGAAGTGCTGTAATGCAATCTAGTGGGCCCTAAGTAGTTCCATGTGACTGTAAACAGATCTGAGCCACAGGAATTCTTATTACTGTAAAGGGATCACCAGACTTACATCACTCCCATTGAACTTCACAAAGAACCCCAGAACCACTCGATATAAAAACTGTTCTCTCTTTCATTATAAAAGAGCTCATTTGAAAGTGCTATAAAAAGGGCACAGAACCAGCAGCGAAGAGAGCTGGAATCTGATGCCGCGCCCACCCCTGACTGTGTGACCTTGGCAGCGTCACTTCCCATCCTGGACATCATCTTCCTCCTCCATATTTATGTATTCATCGATTGATGCATGTAATTCTCAGTATCCACTGAAACCTAATACGTGGTAGGCACGGTCCTAGACGTTGGGGACATAGCGGCAAGCAACACACACCCAAACCCAAGAGGCCCGCCATTCGAGGGTTCTTAATCCCTCCAGCACGTGCGTGTGTTCTAAGCGAAAGCACTACAATTTCACTGTGGTGGTCTAAGGCCTGTGGATCTTTCAGGATTTCGTCAGAAACAGATAGGGAATGAGATGGCAGCATCAGCTTGAGATCCCTGGACACAGAGGGAGTCCATAAAATTTCTAATAATAAGCTTGCAAAAAACTGTTTCCATCACTTTAAGAGAGCCAAATGGAAACTAGGCTCGACACATTCACATCACTTCAGTAAAACTTAAGCGTTTCTGCCTGATGGTCACACGTTCTAACATACGCATGTGCGTGTCTCTGCCTTCAAAATGGGAAAAAGGATTATTATTGTGCAATAAATATAATTTAATGTCACAAAGTTCCCAAGCAAATTGAAACCAAAGGGAAATTAAAAAAAAAAATTGTTTTTAATGACCCTGAGTAGAGCAAACCTTGAGAGCCCTTGTCAGAGAGGAAAACTCTGGCATTCACGTTTGAAGGCATGTTTGTTCAAATCCCACCTCTGCGGCTTCTTATGCGAAGTCTTGGCTGTATTTCCCTGAGCCTCATCTGTAAAGCTAAACCAGAAGCCTGCCTTTTATGGAGTTGAGAGGGTGTAGTGAGAAATTTTCTAGCTTCATGTTTTTTGACATGACATAATTAAAATAATAACAACAGAACTGGTGTGTGGTGGGAAGAGCCGGATGTGTGGAGTCGGACATACCAAGTTCAAATTCTAGTTTCTCACCAACCAGAGACGGGTGATGCTGGACAGACGATGTAATCTCAGTGCTTTCCAGTTTCCTCAACTGTAAAATGGATTATTTTGAGGATTAAATGAAATATATATATATAGATAGATAGATAAGCTTGATACATTATAGAAGTTTGATAAATATTTATCCTTTATTTTCTTTGAAAGCCACCACATATTAAATAAAAATATTATTCCTTTCATATCTCTAGTCTAGCATGCTTCCTTTCTCCTAGACATATGCTGAAATACAAACCTCACTTCAAATCATGTCAGAGGGGCGCCAGGTGGTGCAGTCAGTTAAGTGTCCAACTCTTGGTTTCGACTCAGGTCATGATCTCATGGTCTGTGAGACCGAGCCCCACATCAGGCTCTGTGCTCATGGTGTAGAGTCTGCTTGAGATTCTCTCTCTCTCTCCCTCTCTCTGCCCCTTCCCGGCTCTCTCTCTCTCTCTCAAAATAAATAAATAAACGTTTAAAAAAATAAAATAGAATAAAAAAATAAAAATATGTCAGATACATGACAGATGTTAAGGGGAAAGAAGAGTTAAATACAAAAAATGTAATGTATATCATATTTTATATATTCCTAATACATAATATATCATTAATATGTGGTTATATTTTACTGCTCCCATTCATTTGCTACATTACATTTAGCCTCAACTGTAGGAATAAAATAAATAGAACTTCTACAGAGCAATTCAGCAGTCAACCAGCCAGGTGAGAAATTTCCCTTCTCCCCTTGTCCCTGCCCCTGAGGGATCAGTCAGTCTCCAAGGACAGAGATGGTTTTCAATCTCCATTTGCATTGAATTATCAAGTCCGGTACCACAAAGTCTAACCCATTAGCGTTAGGTTTAATTAGCATTAAACATCATCTTATCTTGCTCGCTCCCCAGTCCTTCTTTCGGGAGGTATCCTGGCCACCAGGTAGGGTCCAGAGCCCATTCGTACTGTATCTGGATGCAGCCCACTTGTCATTAACTGAGACTCACAGGAAGTGTCCTTGGGCATAGATTTAATCACTGCCATAGCAACAATGTTGCTGCACACATTCAAATCACCGCATTCCTTGGCAATACTGCACCGTCTGCAGGCTATCAGCGAGCTCGGGAACCAATGAAATTAGCCCCATTGGACACATAAAACTCTCCAGGTAACAACGAGAGGCAAGAAAGCCCGTGGAGGGTAAATACCTTTCACTCTAAGTAGAACCATTAGAAGAAAGCTAAGGCAGGGCTGGAAACACCAGCTGTCTGTTAGCCCTCCCTACCCCACCCTCTGTTTTATCAGTCCGTGTCTGTGCTAATGTTTGAAAATTGCCTATTTGTAATGAAGGCCCCTTAAGTCCAGTGTCAGCAAATATTTTTCCAAAAACTTAATGAAATATTATTTCTCAAGCTGGTCATTAGAAATCTCGACCCTGGCCACACATTTGAATGACCCAGCAAACTTTAAAAAAAAAAAATACCGATGCAGGGTCCCCTGCCAGATCAATTAAATTAGGATCAGGTCGGGGGGTGGGCAGGCATCAATGGCTTTTCACAGGTTCCAGGTCATTCTATTCTATTGTACAAGTAGTGTTTTAAGAGCGGCCGTGATACACACATTCCCTGGCACTTCAAAAACACCTTACCCTTTGCACAGTCCCAGAGAAAGTGGAAATAGAAGGGGAGGGCGTCGTTCATGATGGATTGGGGCCAATTGTTCCATCTCAGAATCTATCTTGCCGACAGGTGTGTTCTGAGATAAGGAGACAGTGTCCTCCTGCTCAGTAGTGTAAAGCCCTAGGGAGTTTATCCAGATTCTTCTCAAAGGTCCCCCAAGCCTCAACAGAAAGCCCGCTTTGCAAGCGCTTTTTCCACTTCGCTGCACCCACGTGGAAATGACCCCCACAGCTCGTTCTCAGACGGCCTCATCTATGTCTGGGCCTGCTTTTCTGGTCAGGGCAGTTCTCTTAGTAATTTTGAGTTTATGCCTCTAGGAGAATCATTCACAGACCTTTCTTCTCCGAATTACACAATCCCATCCCTTCCTCCCAGACGCTCCTCAAGATGAGAAATGCTAGAGTTCCGTTTTGTTTTTGTTTTCAACACTCCTGCTCACGTTAGCCAATTTAGCACTCACCGGCTCCTTGGCCGAATGCGCTCATCAATAGGAGAGAACAGTAGGCCACGCATTAGGAAATGACTCTCCTTGCATTGGACTTTAGCTCCCAGGAAGCCCTGTTTGACAAAAACCCTGATCGAAAACAAGCGATAATTGTCCCGCAGTTCTCTGGCCCTTTGCAAATAAAGGCCTTACAGGACCTGTCTGGCCATTCATCCCACGCGGAGCTGTCTGGCGAGAGCAGATGTCTGGCGGCCGGAGGTTTGCCTTTGCAATATGCATTTTACAAATAAGTGTCCTGAGTGCTGGGCCCACTCTTAGGTGAGTCACTTTTTCTGGGTTTTTTTTTTGTGTGTGTGTGTTTTTCTGGAATTTCACTGCTTTGATATTTCAAGGTCTACTTCTAAGCAGGAAAACAGGTAAAATTTCAACTCACATTGAGGTAGATAGCCCTGAAGTTTAAACTTTGAAAAAGGGTGAGAAAAAAATGCAGGGGTGTGTCTTTCAGAGTTTTATAAGGAAATCTGTTGCAATTTCCAGAAATTCCTTTCTTTTTTTAAAAATTTCTTTTATTTCTTTATTTATTCAATATAATTTATTGTCATATTGGCTTACATACAACACCCAGTGCTCATCCCAACACGTGCCCTCTTCAATTCTCATCACCCACTTTCCCCTCTCTCCCACCCCCATCAACCCTCAGTTTGTTCTCTATATTTATGAGTCTCTTACGGTTTGCCTCCCTCCCTCTCTGTAACTTTTTTTTCCCCTTCCCTTCCCTCATGGTCTTCTGTTAAGTTTCTTAAGATCCACATATGAGTGAAAACATATGATATCTGTCTTTCTCTGGCTGACTTACTTCACTTAGTGAAATAAGCATAATACCCTCCAGCTCCATCCATGTTGCTGCAAACGGCAGGATTTCATTCTTTCTCATTGCCAAGTAGTATTCCATTGTATATATATAAACCACATCTTCTTTATCCATTCATCAGTTGATGGACATTTAGACTCTCTCCATATGTGGCTATTGTTGGAAGCGCTGCTGTAAACATTTGGGTACATGTGTCCCTGTGCATCGGCACTCTTTTATCCCTGGCCAACAGACACATGAAACGATGCTCAACGTCCCTCATCATCAGGGAAATACAAATCAAAGCCACATTGAGATACCACCTCACGCTGGTCAGAGTGGCTAAAATGAGCAAATCAGGAGACTACAGATGCTGGTGAGGATGTGGAGAAATGGGAACCCTCTTGCACTGTTGGGGGGAATGCAAACTTGTGCAGCTGCTCTGGAAAATGACATGGAGGTTCCTCAAAAAATTAAAATCCCTATGACCCAGCAATAGCGCTGCTAGTAATTTATCCAGAAATTTCTTTCAAACCAGCCATTTGAATGTTAAGGCCGAGATAGTCTTTAAGTACTTGGAATTATGAAACGAAGCTGTTTTCACCAGAGTATGTTTGATAAACCTGAGTTTACCAGTATCTAGCATCTGAAAAGTTTAAAATAAAGAAAATTAACCTTTCCCTCATTCTGCCTCAATGTCTAGCACTCTTAACTTTTGGATGCATTGCCTTTTTGCTCCCATGTCAGGTAAAGGTTAACCATTCGGCCTTTCCTCCTTGGCCTCCCAAGTTGGGTCCATAGGTACACATTTTGATTTTATGCCTAGGGTTAATTTCTTCCTTTCAAGAAGAATCACTGTAGCGTGGACCTGTCAGCCATGCTTCCAGCAAAGACTTACTTGCTCTCCTTTTGTTCTGATCCTATTTGGGAACTTGTAGCTCCTTCCAAGCCAAGCCGGGATGTGCTTACCGAACAACTACATACCCAAACTTGCTGGAAAGCATGTAGCCCTGGACCATCCCATACCGAATGATCCAATTTGGGAACAGTATTGAAATATTTCAGGCTTTAGGGGCGCCTGGGTGGCTCAGTCGGTTGAGCAGCCGACTTCGACTCACGTCATGATCTCTCGGTCTGTGAGTTCGAGTCCCGCGTCGGGCTCTGTGCTGACGGCTCAGAGCCTGGAGCCTCCTTCAGAGTCTGTGTCTCCCACTCTCTCTGCCCCTCCCCTGCTCATGCTCTGTCTCTATGTCTCTCAAAAATAAATAAAACGTTTAAAAAAAAAAAAAGAAAGAAAGAAATATTTCAGGCTTTGACAAATAGCCAGGGGATTCGATCTGCCCAAACACTGTCTCCTCTGCCCAGACATTAACAGGACAGCTAGCTACAAGTTCCCAACCTGCATCCACTTCCACTGTGGCCATTTGACTCTTGGTTTAACCAAATTCTGTTCTGGGATCTGACGTCCATCTCAAGCACATCTTTGCCCCCCTCTCGGCTCCAGTGGGGGCCGCCAAGCCTCCTGGGCCCCACCCGGCCTGTGGTTTGCTTACAGGGCTACATCTTCCAGCAGGAGGGGACACCGAAGGGGACACAGAGGTGCTGCACAGACCAGCACGGTCTGGGTGAAGCACCGCACCAGGCTTTCCTTGGCGCCATCACTTCCTCTTCCCGCGTTAGCTAAAAAGCATTATTCCGGGCATCGGGTGCAAAGGGAAAGATTTGGGAAGGCAGTCTCTAAATGTTGCTTTAGCCTTCCACTCTGACCCTTTCTTAAGTTAAAAAAATAATTTAAACAACCCACATTCCTGGATTGAGACTCCCGCTGATCAAAAATGAGAGGCTGTGAGGAAGGCTACATCCACTTTGAAGTTTGTGCCCGTGGGTCCTGGCCTCACTCAGCTGTTTGTGGGGGGGCAAGGGGAGCAGCAAAAAGCCCCCCCCCACCCTGGCGGGCCCCCCAGCTCCCAGCAGCTGCACCGCCGAGCTGGATTTGGCTTCAAGCGCTCTCACCGCCAGGCCCTCAAGAGTTTGTTAGGGTTGCCCCCGCTCGAACACTCTGTGCTCTGCCCTTTGACAGAGGGTTGAGGTCAAAACAGAGTGTTTGGATCAGTTGCGAAGTGAGACACATAGTTCAGCCAGAGAACTGGAGTTTGCAAATGATATTTTTTTTATTTTTTTAACGTTTATTTTATTTTTGAGAGAGAGACAGACACGAGTGGGGGAGAGGCAGGGAGAGAGGGAGACATAGAATCCAAAGCAGGCTCCAGGCTCCGAGCTGTCAACACAGAGCCCAACGTGGGGCTCAAACCCACAAACCATGAGATCATGACCTAAGCTGAAGTCAGACACTTAACCGACTGAGCCACCCAGGTGCCCCGCAAATGATTTTTTTTAACACAAATTTGATCAGAATGGAGCACTCCTCTGGAGCGAGGCTTCCCAAACTCAGGTCGAGGGCACCGTTACTAACTAACAAGCCATGTAAGTTTGGGCAGATTACTCCACCTTTCCGCACCTTGGTCTCCTCATCTGCAGGATGGCGACTGTATTCATTTCCTAATACCAAGAACCGGCGGCATCAAACTCCGGAAATCTATTGTTTCACAGTCCTGGAGGCTGGAAGTCTGAAATCAAGGTGTCGGCAAAGCTGTCTTCCCTCAGACTCTGAGTAGTGTCCTTTCCCATTTCTGGTGGTGGCTAGTGATCCCTGGCGTCCCCCTGCCTCCCGGCTACGTCCTTCCAGACTCTGTCTCTGTCCCCACAGGGCTAGCTCCACCTCACTTTCCGCTGCCCACGTCTGTCAGGTTCTAAATTTTCTTTTTTCAGAAGGACTCCCATCTTTATTAGATGAGGGCCCACCCTAATGACTTCATTTTAACTTGATTTTTTCCTGTAAAGATGCTCTTTCCAAATAAGGTCACATTCGGAGGTACAGGGCTTAGAACTTCAACTTCAACTTGTTTTGGGGGTGGGTGGGACACAATTGACCTTATAACAGTGGTAATAATAGCACTTACCTAATAAGGGTTTTTGTGAAAGTTAAATTACACGCCATATATTGTGCTTACAACATCTGTGCCTGGCACGTGGTAAAAACCCAGGAGATGTGAAATAGTCTTTAAGATAATAACTCGCTCTTGCTTTGATGTGCTTGCTGGTTCGGAAAGGGAGGGATAGAGTTTCAGCTAGGCTTCAGGGGAGCTCATATGGCTGCAGATACTTCATCTGAAGTCACAGCGACAGTGAGTTATTGCTACTGGTGAACTGGTGGGGATATCAATAATCATTTGTTTGCAAACGTAAGGTGCCCATGAGAATAGGTCATGGGCAGGACGTCATCTCTTATGTTTCTCAGGGTAGAATAGAAATGTTAAAACCAATGCATGAGCCGAGTAATAGCCGGTAACACTGGTCTTGGAGCCAGAGGGCTCAAGTTTGATTCCAGGGTCCATTAGTTTATTAGCTACGTGACTCTGGCAAAGTCCTTAATCTCTCTAAATCTGTTCCTCACCTGCAAAATGGGAATACAACTGTGACTTGCTGCATGAAAAACCTGAAATACTAAATGCAATATCCCCGGCCCAGTGACGGGGCAGCTTTGAGTCCTCAGTGAGCGCAGCCCCACGGTTTTTTTCTTTTTAATTTGTAAATAGCAACATATTTACATGGTTTAAAGATCAAAAAATATAATAAAATATATATTGAGATGTCTTTAGAGAGATTTGTACTATTACATATAAAATACTTAGACTACTACCCCCTCCCAGTCTACCCTGCTCCTATAGGTCACCGTCTTTATTAGCTTTCTGCGCGTCCTTTCAGAATTCCTGTAGATGAAAGCATGGAGTCGTGTATAGTCCTCTTCCTCCCCTTTCCTTTACATACTCTCTTGTACTTTGCTTTTTCCTTTTTCCTTTACAATATATCCTAGAAACCTTTCTGTATCAATTTAAAAGGCACTTCCTAATTGTCCTCACAACTGATTACTTTTCCATTGTGTGGCTGCACACTTCAGACAATCTACCTTTTATTAACACTGATTAATGTTACTGATTAACGTTAATCGGTTGTTTCCAATCTCCCGTACTATTAACAGTGTTGCAACGGACATTTTTACTCCTATATCATTTTGCAAGCGGAGAGTCGTACCTGAGGATTAATTCCCAGAAGTGGTGTAAAGGAGTGAAAAGGAAATCACCTTTGTGACTTTGCTAAAATTGCCCTATGACCCTGGGAGGTCTGTGTTACTTGGCACTTTCCCCAGCAGAGCGTGAGAGTGTTTATTTCCCCACCGTCTTGCCAATTGTTTTGACACGGTCTCAGGTGAAAAAGTGGTATCTTCAAATAGTTTTAATTTTCCTCTCTCTTTTCTTTTTATTATTTTTTTAATTGAAAAATATATAGCATGCTAATGGATTCAGGTGTACATCATGATGACTGAATGTTTTTACACATGACGACATGATTCACACGTAAGATCGCACATGCTTTCATATGTTTAAAGGCCATATGCATGTTTTTCTTGTGACTGTCCATATCTTTTGCTCATTTTTCCACTGAGCCTCTTGTCTTTCTCTTATGAATTTCTATGACCACTTTATAAACTAGCCCTCTGTCTCTGGAAAGAATTAAAACATCTTCCCCAATTTGTCATTCTTCTTTTGACTGTATATATGGTGTGCTTTTAGTGTGGTCATAATTTTCATATTTACCTTGTCTTCATTTTCAAATAATTAAGAAAGAGCACTAGATAGGTGGCCCTTGGAGAGAAAATAACCCAGCTACCAAGTACCCTCTGCTATGTAACCTAAGGAAAATTACTCACCATCTTTGTGGCTCAGTTCATTATCTCTAAAGTGATAATCCTAGTAACATATCTTGTAGGGCTGATGTAAAAATTAAGTGATATAATAAGAATAAAGACTTAGAAGAATTCTGACATAAACTAAGCACTCACAAACGTTAGCTATTATTATTCGGTTTATTTGAATTAAATTTATCTCAATAATCAGGACAAAGACCCAAACATCTGTTACTGGGAAAGCTAGGCTTAACTATCAAATTGAAGATATCCAATATGTCATTATTTCCTCCTTCTTTGTTTTTAATGTTTTTAGCATTCATATTCATTACAAGCTAATGGATACTTATTTATCAACTACTATCGGACACGAAAGGTCATTTGTTTATTCATTCATATAATATAGCAAATATTTATTGCATTTGTGACATGGGCCAGATGTTGGATAAGGAGCTACAGTGTAATACTAAACATGTTATGAAGGTCTCTGCCCTCACTGGGTTGACAGTCTAGTAAGGAATATAAACATATAAACAGCAACTGAAGCTCAGCCAAGTTCTCTGAGCAAAGCCATGACGTTAAGGGAGATAGACTTCTATGAGCCTCACCGTTCCTCCTGTGCACTGGCTGCATCTGTCCTAGCCTCCGCAAGGACTTTGCTCCTCTATCTTCCCCTCCCTTCTGCATCCTCAATATCTCCCTTTGTACCGAATCGTTCCCATCAGCATACAGACATGTCGTAACATTTCCTTTAAGTGTTGGCTCAATCCTCACGCTTCTTCCAGCCCTCCACGCCCACATCCAGCCTCACGTGGGAAATAGCACTTAGATTCTGACAACGCTCACGTTTATTCGTACGGTGCACACCACTTTCCTGAGGCAATGTCTGATTACTTAAGTCAGCATCTCTTGAACATCTAACGGCCCAAACTTAACCTGTCCAAAACCTACCCATTGATTTGTCTGCCCATCCTCACCCAGCCTGCACCACTACCCACTCAGTTACTCAGGGGATAACCTGGGACTCACACTTGACTCCTCTATTTGTATCCTTCCCATGAGCAATCTCACAGCACATCTGTTGGTATTATCTTGAAAATATATCCCAAATCTGTTCACTGCTTGTTATCTCCATTGTGACTATTTTAGCCCAAATCAGTATCATTTCTGGCCCACATCCACCCTTGCCTTAACTAGTCAGCTCTCCATCTAGCAACCAGAGACATTTTAAAATCTTTTGATACCATAACTTTGGGTGTTACTCCTGTTCTCAGACTCCTCTATGAATTCCCGTCAAGCTAATAATCCAATCCAAACTCCTCACCACGGCCTACGAGGCAGGAGCTTCGCCCTACCTGCTTCCCCAGGCACCTCTGCTACCCTCTGTTTTGCTCACGCTGCTCTGTCACCTACTTCTGTGCCTCCGACATACCTCCCCAGGGCCTTTGCATTTATTTGCCCCTTGCTTAGAACACTCTTTTTCCAGACTCTCACGTAGCTTCTCTCTGAATTCATCCAAGTAGCTAATCAAATGTCACCTTCTGTTCTGGTCATTTTTTTGCTGTGTAACAAACCATCCCAACATGGTTGTTAAAACTACCAATAATACCAATTATTTTATTGGTTCTTGAGCCCAAGGGTGGACTGGGCTCAATAAAGTGCTTTTCATGGGTCTCCCCCGTGGGTATGGTCAGATGGTGGCTGGGCCTGGGATTATTATGATGGCCTCTTCACTCACGTGTCTGTCATTTGGGCTGGGAAGACCCAAAGAGTTAGGGGCTGGAACAATCGATTCTCCTTGAGAATCTGTCTCTCTCGCTCTCTCTCTGCTTCCGTGTGGCGGACTTAGGGTAGCCAGTTTTACACACAGTGGGAAAAGGCTCCCAGAGCAAACGTTTTTAAGTAAGCCAGCAGAACTTGCATGGCTTTTTCTAACCTGGTCTTAAACGTCATGCAGGCCCATTGCCCCTGAGTTCCACGCATCAGGGTGTTAAGAAAAACACTACCGGCTTCAAGAGGACAGCACGCGGACCCCATCTTTGATGGGAAGAGTGACAAAAAAACTCATGAACACACTTCAATCACTACACCTCCTCTGAAAGGGCTCTTTGACTACCCCATGTAAGAAACCTCCCTCCCCTACCCCAGCCCTATGTCATTCTATCTACTTACCTGCTTTATTTTCCCTTACAGTTCATATGTCTTAACTTATATGGATGTTACGTTTGCTAGATACTCGGTCATTGTATCTCATCCTCTAGAATGTAGGCTCCATGATGGTAAGAACATTGTCTTGTAGCCCCAGCCACTTAGAACAATTCCTGACACAGAGCAGGCTCTCCATAAAGGTCCTTGAATATTGATTGGCTCACTGGGAAAACACAAAACAAGCTCTTAAATAAGACTTGGGAAATCAGGAAAGGTCCTGAAAAAATTAGCATTGGGCCCTGCTGGTATATTATCTTTTCATCTTGACGGATTGCATGAACTGGCAGATCTGTGGCTTAAGAATGCAATCCTAATTAGCTTATATTTCTCCACTCAAAGGAGCCACAGTGTCTTATTTATTGACAAAGAGATTCCTTCCTACAGCAGGTGCTTTTCGCCTGGGCCTGCCACCATGCGTCCTGGAGTGTGAGCTGCTCCTGAGGTTTCCTTTCACTAAAGCTGGAAACATTTTATGGCTGGCAGACGGGACCAGGCGTACATCAATGGCCCTTCATTTAACGCATTTCTGGCCTAGGGTTAGACCTCCCGTCATGTTGATATACATCACTTTGATCTGGGAAGTGACTTTCAAGCTGAGATTGAAACACTCGGATATAGGTTTTACTTGATAAACACATTTCATCGAAGAATCCAGAAAGTGCTTTACAAGTGCTTCTCCACTCAGCCTAATAACTCAGCAGGGTGAAAGGCAGGCGGTAAGCATTGTACATACATAGCCCTTGAACTACAAAAGATTATCTGCCTTGTGAGTCGGAGGAGCTTGGGAGGGAGCATTAGTCTCAGAAGTAGCTCTCTAAGATCACTCATCTCCCATCTTAATATTTATGTACTGCATTCATTTCAATAACACATTCTTTTTGCATTATCTACTATTTCCTCCTAATAATTTCCCAGAGTCCTGCCATATTTTGCTCCAAGTATCCAGGTGCCTGGTGCACAAAGGGAAAACAGCCAGAAGTTCCCATACTTTTTAGTTTACTTTTTCCTAATTTCATATCAGTTAGGTTTAAACTTAAAATAGATCCAGGAAAGAAAAAAGTTGTCCAATTAATGTGTTTTACCTGGAACTGCTATACTAGGAAGGAAGGAAGGAAAGAAAGAGAGAAGAAGGAAGAAGAGAGGAAGGAAGGAAGGAAATGTTTGTTAACTTTCTATGTCTCAAAATGTCAAAAAATCATGAGAATATTACATCCAAAAATAATTGACTAAGCTATGACCTTTTAAGTCATTCCATAGAGGCTTTGATTGGTAATGTAAGGGGAGGTGGGATGGGGGATAAGGCAAAATTACAGTGAAGTAGGAGTAAGTAGAGAGAGGTAAATTCTCAATCCAGTTTTGCCACTAACTTACTGACTTCAGATAAGTAGTGTAATTCTGGCTTTAGTTTCCCATCTACAAAAGACAACTAACAACACCTACCAAATTTACCCCTCAGTAGTAGAATGAAAGATTAATGAAAAATAAGATTCGAAATTGTCTAGTAAAACTAGTAGACAAATAGAAAAAACTGCTTAATAAGAAAAAAAATTTATTGAATGTCATGGGCTGAATTGTGCCCACCCCCAATTCATATGTCAAAGCCCTAATCTCCAATACGTCAAAAAAAGACTGTTTGGGGCGATAGGGTCCTTAAAGAGGTAATCAAGTTAAAATGTGTTCATTATAGTAGGCTCTGATCCAATGTGACTTATAAAAAGAGCCCTTGTAAGAAGAACAAATTTGAACACAGACCCGTAGAGAGGAAAGACCATGTGAAGACCCAGGGACAAGATGGCCGTCTATAAGTCAAGGAGAGGCCTCAGAAGAAATCAACCCTGAAGAGACCTTGATCTCAGACTTTTAGACTTCAAAAGTGTAAGAAAATAAATTTCTATTGTTTCAGCCACACAGACTGTAGTATCTGGCTATGACAGAATCAGTCAACCAACAGATACACTGTGCCTGATATCCAGAGGGTTGTAAGTCTTCTCCCGAGGCAAGGATGTCATCAGGGAATCCTCTGGGGTCATTCAAGGGACGGGTCATTCACGGGATAAATCCAGTCATGGTCTAGGAGGGCAATAAAAGATCAAAGGCAGAACTCTGTACTAAGTCCAGAGTGTGAGTCAAATCTACAAAAAAGAAAAGGAGTTCTCAAGTTAGAAGCTAAAAAGGAAGGGAATCGGTGTGATATGGTGCTATTTTTTATGCAAAGCATGTTAGAGAACAGTCTATAGGCAATGCCAATATCTTTGGAGCAGGGTCTTGGTGCCTATGTGTGAAAAAATGAATGGCCTTTCTCATCAGCCCCCATCACTGGCTGGGCCCTAGGCTTGCCCCACAAAGGACTCTAACTCATTCTGGAGTATTTGCAATGGATCTTACCTTCCATCCATGATCCTTCAGTCTGTACTCTACCCTCTGAGCTAGTTATTCACTAAAGCTGATCTCACTTGGCAGAGGAGAAAGATAAAAATGTCATACCACTGGCCTATCCATGCAGTTTCTACAACCAAGAGATAATCTCTTTGGGGGAGATGCTAAGACAAAATTCTAATGTGATCATCTAAGTAAGTGATAAATATGAAAAAAGATAGACAGGACGAGGCAATCTAGTTGAAGGCAACAGGACTAATACTAGAGAAACAAAGTTATTGAAAAGATCCACAAAGACATTAATAGATAGAACCTAGAGGAATTCCTGAAACTAATGATAAACTACCGCAGTGACATTTTCAGGTTCATGGCGGCTTCAAGTTTGGGTTATATTGATATAATGGGTGCCCCTAACTTACTTGAATTCTACCCCTTTAGATTTCATGAATATCCTCCAGATGTAGCCAAGCGTTGTTTCTCAACATTGCATGAATACGAGAATCACCTAGGGTACTTTTCTTCCAATTTTTATTTAAATTCAAGTTAGTTAACATATAGTGTAGTATTGGTTTCAAGAGCAGAATTTCATGATTCATCACTTGCATATAATACCCAGTACTCGTAACAAGTGCCCTCCTTAATGCCTATAACCTATTTAACCCATCCCTCCACCTACCTCCTATCTAGCAACTCTCAGTTTTTTCTCTATAGTTAAGAATCTGTTATGGTTTGCCTCTCTACTTTTATCTTATTTTATCTTCCCTTCCCTTCTTCTATATTCATTTGTTTTGCTTTTTAAATTCCACATATGAGTGAAATCGTATGGTGTTTCTCTTTCCCTGACTGGCTTATTTCACTTAATATAATACACTCTAGCTTCATTCCCATTGCAAATGGCAAGATTTCACTGTTTTGATGGCTGAGTAATATTCCATTATATACATATATACCGCATCTTCTTTATCCATTCATCAGTTGATGGACATTTGGGCTCTTTACATAATTTGGCTGTTATTGATAGTACTGCTGTAAACTTTGGGGTGCATGTGCCCCCTTTGAATTGATATTTTTGTATCCTTTGGATAAATATCTAGTAGTGAAATTGCTGGGTCATAGGTAGCTCTATCTTCAACCTTCTGAGGAAACTCCACACTGTTTTCCAGAGAGGCTGCACCAGTTTGCATTCCTGCTCCAAGAACTTGACATGCAGGCTGAACAAGATTGAAAGTTTCCTAGCTCCTAGCTCACTGATATTGTTATTTAGAATAAAAGCTCTTTTAGTTCAGGGATCATGGTTTTTGTTTTGTTTTGTTTTTCTTTTGTACACCATTATATCCCTCATGGCTAGCAAATAGAGACAATTAAGAAATATGTGGTGAATGAATAAATGAAACGATGAATGAATAAATGAACTAAATGAAATATATCATTGCAAAGATGCTTATGATATAAGAAATAACAATATTTTATATGAATAGGTACAGAGAAAAAGAAATTACTCAAGGAGTTTAGGAAATGTTTACAGTGGAAAAAAGCACATTATGCCCATGATGAGATCATGTAATAAATATTACAGGTTGAAAGACTTGAAGACATGAGAAAAAGTAGCTTATCTTGGGACCTTCAAGTTCAATGGGGCTAAAGCTTTGATGGAGAAAGTGAGGATGAAGAATGAGAAAGGAGATAAGCCATGCAGAGCTCTCTAGACCATGTGTCCTAGTTTCCCACTGCAGCTGTGACAAATTACTGCAAATTTGTGGCAGAAAGCAATACAAATGTATTATGTTACAGTTCTACAGGTCAGAAGTCTGAAGGGAGTCTCCCTGGACCAAAATCAAAGTGCCGGCAGGGTTGCATTCCTTTCCAGAGGCTCTAGGGGGGAATCCATTTTCTCAGTTTTTCCAGCTTCTGGAAGACACCTACATTCCTTGGCTCATGGTTTCCTTCCTTCTTCATAGCCAGCAAGAGCCAGGGGAGTCCCTTTTCATGCTTTGGATTTCTCTTACCCCTTCTTCTGTCTTCACATCTCCCTGATCTGCTCTTCCGCTTTTAGGAACCCACCTGTTTAGAATGAGTTCACCCAGAACATACAGAATAATCTTCTCTTAGTCACATCTGCAAAGTCCCTTCTGCCATGTGAGTAAAATATTCATAGATTCTAGGGATTAGGATGTGGACATTTTTGGGCATCACTCTTTGGCCTGCCACACCATGTTGAAAAATTTGGGCTTTATCTAAAAGTGATAGGAAAGAAACGTTTTCAGCAGGGGAATGATATGATCAAATATGCATTTTTAAAAGATGCTTGTGTATGATTTATGAAAATTGGATTAGAGGGAAAAATATTGTCATCCAGGAGAGATGTAATGTTTGTGTAGAGCAGAGAAGCCTCTGGCAGAGATGAAGGACATTTGGATTTGAGAGTCATTTATGAAACTAAACAACAAGTTTCAGTTGTTGATTAGATACAGAAAAGCAGTGTGAGGGTTTCAGGCTAAGATAACATCCAAGTCTCTGGCCAGGGTGACTGCATAAATGGAAGTGCCATTTAATAGGACAGTACAGGGGGGAAGTAATAGATTTGAGATGAGAGGAAAATAATGAATTTGTTTGGAGAATACACTGAGTTCAATGGGCCATAATGAAATCCAAGTGCAGACATCCAATTGGGAGTTATATCCAAAGGATTAAAATTCGACAAAGATGTCTGGACTGCAGACTTATCTCTCAACATCATTAGTATGTGCATGGAAACCAAAGCCCTGAGAAAGTGTAGAATTTTTTAAAAAGACAGATTCAAGACACAGCCTTGAGGAAAAACAACCTTTCAGAGACTATCTAAGGAGGAGGAGCCTACATAGTCGAGGAGAAGAACTGAGCAGAAGAGAAAGAATGGAAGGAGTTTAGTGTCATTCAGTCCAAAGGAAGAGACTGTTTTAAACAGCCAGAATGGCCAATTGCATTGACAGCCGTGAGAAGGTCAATAATACAGTCTCTGAAAGGACCAAGTGAGCCCCATGGCTGTCATCATTGCCTCAGGCAAGAGGAGTGTCCTTGTGACAGGGGGCTGAACAGTGATAGGTAGGTAAGGAGCTGGAGATAGGGTGCAAACTAGTCTTTCAAGAAAGTTGGGTAAAAGGAGAGAATTGAAGAGGTAGCTAAAGAGACATGTAGTGTTGAAAGAGAGGAAACTTTCTTTTTTTTATGAAAAAGAAACATAAATATGTTGATAACAATTCCGTTAAGTAGTGACATCGTGAAGGGCAGGAGGGAAACGGAGGTGGCTGGAAGGAAATGCAGAGATCAGAAAGAGTGTTTCATTTGCTTTTTCACGTGCTTGTTTCTGTTTAATGCAAAGGCTTGAACACAATATATAACAAATGGAAAGGAGTGGGTAGCAAGGAAAACTTTTAATGGAGGACGTATCCAATTGGTCAAAGTCTCAGGGAAGAGGTAGAATCTGGAGACTGTGGAGGAATTGGCCTTACCTAGCCATCCCTCTAGATCAAGAGACGGTGTTCTAGAGACGGTGCAGCTCAGGGAAGTGGGGGCAGAATGTTTATAGGATTCTTGTTCAGTGGCCTTTGCTTTTGTTTTGTTTGCTTGTTTTCTCTTTCATTGAAATCCAAGTAATCCAAGGAGGTGTTGCAACCGAAAGAGATACAAATAGTGAGCAGAAAAAGAAAGAAATGTTCAAAGCCAAAAAAACGCTGCTGAGCTTTGGATCTAGGGGTAGGAGGGGAAGGCCATGAGTGCCGAAAAATATGTATTAAAATTGAGAACAGTAAGGGGTAAGTCCCGAAGCAGAGAGTGAAGTGGTCAGGCTTTCAGTTTAGGACATGCACAGTCCTAAAGGGGAGGAAGGCTTGGTTTACCATGTGCTTGCTCCCAGAGTGCCTGGGCTCACTGGCTTAAATGTGCACGAGAGCCAGGTAACTGGAGGCTTTCTCAAACTCTGGGGGATGGAAAGTGAAACAAGGCACTTCACTGAGTTCATAAGTTATCTGGAAATAAATGACTAATCAATGTAAAACAGGGAGCAAGATGACTTGCTAGTTTTTCTGATCACCATTATTATAGGTGTCCCTTAGATGGAAATTTAAAGTACAAAGCTGTACAAGAATTCAACAAAAGACCAGTTGAAAATACAAAGCAGCACGTGATCACATGTCAAATGAGAGATATGGTAAAAGGATAAGTCCTTTGATATCCCAAAGTGGAAAAGTAGCAAATAAATTAGACTGGCTTGTGAAGACTTTCTTGGAAACAGGCACATGTCATGGCATGAAGCTGACTCGTTCTGTTATCTTAGTTTTACCCCAGAGACCTTACAAGAGAATGAGACGCCACCTCCTATAGACTGCAGAATCAGCTCCTGGAGTGAATGGTCAGAATGTGACCCTTGTCTCAAACAAATGGTAAGTGTTTGTTGTCATTCCGCTGCTGATGTCCCCAAATGGAAACTGGGTTGCCAGTATCTCCAGGAAAAGGACTATGAGGCAGCTGAGTTCCAAACTGAGAAGGAAAGATAAATATCTAAAGGGAAGAGGCTCACCCTGCTTGGAAGTCTGAATGTGGCGGACAACGCTAATTGAGTCTCATGAGGAACCAGATTGTGTAGGAGTGACCGCCAACCCTAGAATGCCAGGTGTTACTTTCACTAGCGTTAGTGAAAATTCTAATGTTTCCAGCTGGTTTTGTGCAGTTTCGCTCCAGGAACATCGAGGTCTTTGGACAATTTAATGGGCAAAAATGCGTGGATGCTGTGGGAGACAGACGGCAGTGCGAGCCCACTGAGCCCTGCATAGACCCGGAGGAGGACTGTGGCAATGACTTTCAGTGTGGCACAGGTAATCCTTGCGTCCTCCTTGCTCACTGTGGGCTTCTGTGTGCACTCATGAGTGGAAAAAAAAGATGCCTGCTTTGACCGGCTTATGTTTGCAAGTGTGAAAAGGACCGGTAAAAGGGCCATCTATAAATGTCATACAAAGAATTCGAGTGTATGTGCATTCCCTCCACTCTGTCATTAGAGTACACTTCAGAAAGAGAGGAAATTTGATAACTATCATTGATAACTTCAGAAAGAGAGGAAATTTGGCATTAGACATATAGTGTCTTTTTTTTTCTTTTTTAAATATAACTTATTGTCAAGTTAGCTGACATACAGTGTATACAGTGTGCTCTTGGCTTCGGGAATAGATTCCCATGATTCATCACTTACATACAACACCTTGAGTGCTCATCTCAACAAGTGCCCTCCTCATGCCCATCCCCCATTTCCCCCTCCCTCCCATCAACCATCAGTTTGTTCTCTCTATTTAAGAATCTCTTATGGTTTGCCTCCCTCTCTGTTTGAAACTATTTTTCCCCTTCCCTTCACCCATCATTCTCTGTTAAGTTTCTCAAATTCCACATATGAGTGAAAACATATGATATCTGTCTTTCTGGCTGACCTATTTCACTTAGCATAACACCTTCCACTTCCATCCACGTTGTTGCAAATGGCAAGATTTAGCGCTCTCAACAATAGGCAAATTATGGAAAGAGCCCAAATGTCCATCATCTGAGGAATGGATAAAGAAGATGTGTTATATATACAATGGAATACTACTTGGCAATGTGAAAGAATGAAATCTTGCCACAGCGTCCTTCTTAATTTTAATTGCAGGCAGATGCATAAAGAGGCGACTTCTGTGTAATGGTGACAATGACTGCGGGGACTTTTCAGATGAGGATGATTGTGAAAGTGATCCCCGCACCCCCTGCCGTGAGAGACAGGTGGAAGAATCTGAACTGGCCCGGACAGCAGGCTATGGGTCTGTACTTGGCTTAAATGTTTCTACTTGAGGATGAAAGTGACCTCCATCTCCCCTGCTGCGCTAGGGTGATGGAGGGTCTGAGCTAGGAGAGTATCTCGCGCTAGGGTGATGGAGGGTCTGAGCTAGGAGAGTATCTCATGGGTCCGCATTCTGTTTCAATTATGCTTGAGCTCGAAAGAAGGTAAAGTGCTGAATCAGTATTTCCAGATACTTTGGACAAACTGCCCAGCCTTAGTGGGGCGTCTGGAGAATCAGGATGATAGGTGATTCTTTGAGTCCAGCAGGAGACGAAACACCTTGTTGGTGAACCTCTGGAAGACCATACCAATGTTAAAGTGATATGTTAACATTTGAAACTGAAATTTCCAGTGGTTGATCTGGCAATTCAATTCAAATATGTGAATTGTCAGCAAGGCTGCCTTCCGGTAGCACTCGTCCTGGATCTCCACCTGGTTGTAAGTTCTGGCATTGTAGAGTTGACCCAAGAGGAATCAGGCAGAAGAAGCAGTTCTGATGCCTGATGGCAATGGTGTTGAGACTCCGGTTCTCATTACAAGGTGCAGTTCCACTCATTTGCTATACACAGGGGCTCTGGCCAGCTAAGTGCAGATGAGGAGTCTTGGACAGTTTAGAACTCAGAGTTCTACAGAATAAGGACCATTACCCAGAGGTCTGTGCCCTAGGATTAGGATAATGACATAAGCCCCAGGTACTATTCTGTTCCACATAGTCAGACAACACCCCAGCAATGTCTACAGCATACTTTATAATTCCAGCCTGTTTTCAGTGAAGGTACTTTGGGTAGATTTGTTGGCGAATTGTACTCAACAGAGACACAGCTGTTCCCACATCCAGTGATATATTGACAGAGATGGCTCACGGCTCTGTTTCGTTGCCTGTAGTGCAATGTGTCTTATCAACCTCATAGTCCCTGTGCCTGGTTCATCATAGGCACTCATTAAATACTGGTAGGTAGATATATAGGTGCATTAATTAATTGATTAATTAATGAAAGTAAGTGCTTCATTTTAGAATGAAATGGCATCATTAGAATGTTAATTCGCATCAGGTAAGATTGGAACCGGGTACCTGGAAAGAGACTCAGGCTCAGGACTCGAGTCCTGGAAATGGGGATAGGGAGAGGAAAGAAGATATGGGTGATGGTAAAAGCAAGGCTAATAGAGGAGAAACTAAGGGACAGGTTCTCAACCAGAGGTGATTTTTTTTTCCCAGAGGGTGTTTGGCAATGTCTGGAAACTATTTTGATGGTCACGACAGTGGGGTGTGGAGTGGAGGACTCAGGGGCTGAGGGAGCACAGCTGCTGTCCAGTGGGCAGGGGCCCTAGATGCCGCTCACCATCTTGCAGTGCACAGGACCCACAGTGTCAGTGGTGCTCAGGCTAAGACCGTGTACCAAGGCAGGGGGCAGTTCCTGACATAAGGCCCCTGCATCAGGTTTGGCTACAGATAGAAATTTCTTCTCTCTCTAAACCAGATGGAACTTGCACTTGTTGAATCACAATAAGGGAAAAAGTCCAGGAGCCCAAGAGTCAGGCACCAGACAAAATATTTCACACATCCTTTATTCACTTGATGAAATCTTGTCCTAGCCGCCTTCAAGTATTGCCCACTAATACTAGGTGTCTTTGGCCCTTAGCCTGAAGGTAGGAGTCTTGAATCCAATGTAGAATAGTTTTTGTCTCCAGACTCAGGAGGTTCTTTTAATAATTGCCAGTAAATGTTATGGGTGTTGTCCGCAACCTTATAACCACATGGCGGCGTGCTCCAGTGAGTTCTGACTCTTCTTGCTGTTTTCTTCAAGGAGATACTGTGAGCCCCTGGTGAAAGTCCATTATCACTTTATTTTGCCTTATTGTAGATCCAAGAAGCAGTTTTCTCTCTAACCTAAACAGATGGGCTTGAAGGTGGGCATGGTAGATGTTATGTACTTTCACACAATGCAAATTTATACCCCATCTTATAAAAGGATACAGAAATTGTAGCACACTTAGCTGCAAAACGATCATTTGTAATCTATTGGCTTTCTTTGTTCAGAGAAAAGAAAAAATTCAGGTATGGCATTTGCTAGGAAGTTAAATGATGAGGCATCCCAGAGAGCTGGCTGGGAAGCCCTAAACACATCATGCTTTACCACCCTAAGGAATGACATCGGGTAATGTCAGAGGGCGGAGTCTTGGACACCAAGCAAGCGGGTGGGGCCCCAGCTCTGGAGAAGGTTGGCTGCAGAGGTGGGAAATGAGGCAGATCTTCATAGAATAAGTTCCACCAGCATTTTTGAATTAAATTCCCCATTACCAAGAACATTAACCTATAACTAATTTAGTCTTCCTTAAGCCTATTACTCTCCAACGGCTTTCATTTGCGTAATACTCTGAACTTTTCAGTATCTTTTTCTATATTTTTTCTCTAGCTTTTCACAATAATCCCGCGAGGCTGTCAGGGGAGTTATTATATTCATTTTACAGATAAAAACTGAGTGAAACAAATAAGGCCAGTTTAGTCTCTTTAGATTCTAGCAGAACTCTGTTTTACAAAACAGATTTGTTTCACCATCACCTTGGCCTTCTCTCTACTTGCCCGTCACCACCCACATCACCATCACTGCAAAGCCCATTGTCAACATTTAATTTTCAAAGTAAAACTAACCGTAGAAAATGAAATTCCTTAGGTTGCTATTTATTACCCAGATCTTTGAATTAAGAATATAGAAAAATGGTATAAATCAGTAATTAACATTTAAGAAGAGTTTTCAAAATGACATGCTTTATTATATTTGAGCTATTCTTCAATCCCATTAAGGTTACGTATTTTTTTACACTGCATCTCCATTATTCTTCTAAGGGCTTATGGGATATCTTGAATAGAGGTAGTAGGAGTAAACACCCTAGACATAGCAATGTGTTTATAAACCGCTTCTACACAATCCAATCTGGAAACTCTCAATGAGCCTTATCAGGAGTCATACACAGTCAGATTCTTTTACACATGAAAGTCACAAGTCATTACCCACAGTCATTAACTTATTCGTGTTTTTCATTTGAAGGACTCCCACTTAAAGTCTTTGTGCCAGGAGAATTCCCTTGTATCAAGAACGTTTCCGCCTCTTGCCTTGTAGGCATCTGAGATTCTCCAGAAGTGTTTAGGGAAATCCCCAACCCATCTTGCATTCATTGAAAAAATATAAATCCAAACCATCTGTAAATGATGTACAGTATGCAATGGATTACTTTTGTTTCCTAATGTGATCTAAGCATAGCACCATTTCTGTGGAAGGAGCTTTGTTTTCTGTTCACCTGGTAAGTTGGAACTGCCTATGGTTCTAGATGCTGGCGTGAAAACAGGCATCTCTAGGTGCTGCCAAAATATACATGCTTTTTTTTATTTCCCAGGCGATGACATTCCATCCCTGAGAAGTTTTCATGTTTCTTGGCTGAAAAAAAAGTTGGCTCATTCTAGACTAGACTGGCTGTCTCTGTAGTAGTGGAACCAAGTCAAAAGTTTTGAAACATTTCTTCCTTAGTTGTGCTTTTAGACCATGGATCAGCTTCATTGTAACTTTCCAGATGGATCCAGCCAACTAGTCAATTTCTACTCGTAAAACAAAACCTACAAAGCGGGATATGCATACCAAAGTGTGTAGAAAGACTTTCTAAGGGGCGGGTAAATTTTAACATAATACTTTCCTCAACTATTAGTGGCTTAACTACTCTACTGAACGAACAGGAAATCTTCGATTCCATACATAAATATTTTTCATAAACTTGATAAGCTTAACAACTCCCTGGCATTCAAGTTATCAAGCCCATTCTTCCCTCTCACCTCCCCTTTTAAAATCACCTAGCTTTCACCTTCCAAAACGAGACTACCCTCCTCATCCATCTAAATTTTACTATGTGGAGGAACCAAGAAATGTCTCCAAATATTGCCGCTCAGGTGGGCGCCAAAGCCTTGTAAGTCAACTGGTCTCACGCTCTTTTTATTAATGACACTGAAAGATCATCAGACAATGAGCTCTGAAAATAACTTTTAATGAAAGACTAGTCTGTGATCTCTTTTTGACATGAAACTCAGAAGATCAAACAATTGAGTGGCATTGCCATGACAAAATTCCTTCTATTCTTGTATATTTTATGTACATGAGTAAAGTTTCGCAGCACTGACATCTATAAAAAGGGAAAGTGGGAATACAGTTGATCCTGAATCTTGTCTTTTTCTAGCAGTAAGTAATATTCACCCAAAGAAGCTTCATTCATTTCATTGAGACACCATTCCCCCCAAAAAATTACTTATGTTTATTAACTACTTTAAAATTTTAATACTTCTATATACTGATAATAATGATAACAACTCAATCCAGAGGAACTTTTAATTACTTAGACACTATGGTCAAAAGATATTTAATATTTTAAAAATTTCAACTAATACCTTTTTAGTAAAGAAAAGTATAAAAAAGTCATCAATTAAAATTTCCAAGCTAAAATAACATCACATTAGGTTAAAATCCTGTGGAATTGGAATAGAAATATGGAATAAAGAATAAAAGGGGGTAAGGACATATGAAAAAACTCTGTATCTTTCACTGATTTTGTAGTGAACCTAAAACTGCTCTAAAAACTAAAGGCTCTTTAAAACAAAGGAATCGAAAAGAATACTATAAACTGTCTAGTTGCTAAAGATCAGAAACACTGCAGTGATTTGATACCCACCAACGCTATGACATTTACGTTTCATTGGATTTATTTTAAAAAGAGGCAGAATAATTGTATTTTAAAGTGTATTTGTAGCCTGTGGAGAAATTATGCCCTTTGCAACTACTTAAACTTTAGATGAAAAATTTTTGAAGTTTTTTTTTAATGTTTTATTTATTTGTGTGAGAGAGACAGTGGAGGGGGGGAGGGGCAGAGAGACAGGGAGACACAGAATCCGAAGCTGGCCCCAGGCTTTGAGCTGTCAGCACAGAGCCAGATGTAGGGCTCAAACTCACCAGCCGTGAGATCATGACCTGAGTCAAAGTCAGATGCATAACCAACTGAGCCACCCAGGCGCCCCAAGGTGAAAAATTTTAGATGTTGGACTAAAATTGTGCAGGCAGGCTGAGCCTAACATCATCTTTTATAGAGTAAACAAGCAGAAAATCTGTAATTTCTACCCGAAATCATGCCATACACATTTCTACCTCCATGCTTTCATGCACCCCACTCCTCCTGCTCTTGTGTCCCCACCCTTCAAACACCAAGTCAAATCCTACTCTATTTATGACCTTACAATGGGGTTTCTTCCTGTGGGAAGCTGCGTTGCACTTACCTAGGTTACTCATTTGGCACACGTGTATTCGTCCTTGGACTTTTTTTTAGGTTTATTCATTTAGTTTGAGAGAGCACACGCAAGCAAGGTAGGGCAGAGAGTGAGAGAGAGAGAATCCCAAAACTTTGGGATGTGGTCTAGAGAAATGGAAGAATTTCTGCTTTTGTGTCAAACTCTGTTACAGATGTTCAGATCAAACCTCCGTCTTGACCTCCTTGGTCTAGAATCACATAGTCCGGATGTAGTCTAGACAGTAGTGACCGTTCCTCCAACAAACAGAAGTGTACTTCACAGAGAACGCTTCTCGTTCATACATTGCTTTGAGCCCTACAACTCAAACTTAACTCCTTTTAAGACAAATAAGATTTCTATTTCTGAATTAAAGCTTTCCAAATAAAAGATATTTTGCCGGGAGGAAAAAGGAGAACTTTTGAGAATGCCTTGTCAGGATGCTGAAGTTTTTGTGTTTCCCTTTGGAAAGTATAATAGAAATAATATAAGCCTGGAGGGAATGAGATACTTGACAAGCAATGAGGCAGCTGGAGGAAAAAGCTTAAGTTTAAAGAGAATGAGGAGAGAAAGAGCCCCAATGTGGATTCATAGATTAAAAATTACATGCATATGTTATACTGCCCCCCTGAGATGCTCTGCTTTCAAATAATTTAAATAGGTGGTATTACAGAGTTGGCTCTTAGCTCACTAAGGAGCTCAGCTGAGAGTTACAACACCGGAGTTAAGACTCTAGGAACCAGATGGTCCCTTGCTCCCTACTTACTGCATATTTTTCATTGTGCTCTCCACAGTGCCAAGGTTGCCTGGAAGTTTATAAGGCCCTCCTAAGGTGTGCCTCCTGCCAGAGATGTAAAGCAGGAGTGAACAGGCTCTTGCTCCTGCTCCTGATTATATCCCGCGTATGTTGTGTGGTGGGGACATGAGCCAAAGCTCTCTCTTTCCCCAGCTGCAGAGGACTGCCTTGCATTAGCTCCTGGTGTCTCCGTACCTAATGCTACTCTGTTCATTCTCAGCATCAACATCTTAGGGATGGAGCCCCTAAACACGCCTTTCGACAATGAGTTCTACAATGGCCTCTGTGACCGAGTTCGGGATGGAAATACCTTGGTCTACTACCGCAGACCCTGGAACGTGGCTTCTCTGGCCTATGAAGTAAGTCTCAGAAGCAAACACATTGCTCAGCTTTTGGCTGAAAAGCCACTTCAATAAGTTGAATACTAAATAATTTGAAAAGTTGAGTAGAATAAGAATTTGATGTGAATGTAAGACTGACTCAAGACAAAGGGGCGTGGCTTCAATCTCTTTGAAAAATACACAGTGGTCTACAACCAACCCTCAGTAACGTGCACATAGCGATAGAATTTGGCAAATGCCTAGACTCCATAAAGAGAATCATCTAAGATCCCGATAAAACTAAAAATTAAATTAATGCTGATTTAAGTACGGGGTACGCTGCTTCCTTGCTATTTAAGGTCATTTTTTGCTAACCTACCAGTGAAAGCTCATCTTCACATTTGTTTTTCTTCCCACATTCCCCGTGGTAAAGTCTGCTTGACTACTGCGAATGGCTCTTTTCACCAACCTCAAACCTCTTTAGCTCTTGTAAAGCTATTTCTTAAAATGACTTTTACTCTACACAATGCTGCCCCACATGGAAACACCTTCTTAAAAGTCATCTAAATGACTGGTTCTGTTTCTCCAGAACCATCACAAACTGGACCTATCCATTTAAAGGATTAGTATTTAACACCTTTAGAGAGTCTTGGCCTAAGTAAGATACAATAAAGAACAATAATTGGCTTATTCTGAACCAGAAGCTACAATAATCTGTTTTCTTAAATGGCCTCAATGGGTGACCCACAGAGTTTGCTTTATTCAGTTTTCACAAAGTCCTTCATTACTATTGTCACTCACGACGGTTTCAAAAACACATATGCTTTTAAATGAATGCAGTTGATATTTCTTTTATTTTTCACAATGTTATAAAACAATATCCACCCATTGTAACCTGAAGCGATCATGCTTTCTCATGAACACTAGAGAGTTTAAAGCCTGGACTGTTTGGCTGGCATTTTTTCACAGCAACCACATCATCCTATTTTTTTGTACCTGTAAGTCCTGAATGGAATCAATTTTCCCCCAAATTTCAGGGAACGTGTTGGATTATTGATCTTTCCCCCTTAATGCCAGGTTTACCCTCTTTAAGCACACTTTTTTTAAGGGAAAGACAATCTTTCTAAAGAATATCGCAAATGTTCCACTTTCTTAAAAAAAAGATTATACCACAGATAAGGCGACCTTTGTCATTGCTGATGGAAGAAAGGCTTGTTGTCTTACTTAATTTTTTTCTCAGGTCTGCGTCACAGTTTCCTGTCTTCGTCACTGTGACTTAGCTTCTCTACAGAGGTGGGAATGGGCTAGTGGTGCGAGATAGTGAGGGCTGGGACGTTGCCTGGGACTGACCCTGAAGCCACATTTGGAAAGCGAATACAGCGTTTTCTCTTATTCGCAACCCTGGAAATAGACAGGTTTCTGCACTCAGAGTGGTTATGATTCTACAGAGGAGACGTGTTGCTTACCCTGTCTATTACTTACACCCCAGGGGAGCTGGGAGCAGCATCCCGCAACCAAACACATTGGATGTGGACCTGGATTTTTAGTTGGTATCAATGGAGGGGGAGTGCTGATGGAGTTGGCTGGTGGCTTGCTAAAGTCCCCAAATCACCTTCTTGGTGCTACAACTGCTGGTGCCCTCCGCCCCCAGTCTAATCTGTCATAGGCTTAGGAAATAGCCAAATTTGTTTCTGCCAAATTTGTTTTCATGCATATTATTACAGTAACTGAAGGCAAAGAATGAATTTTTTTCTTTTTTTTTTTCCTGTTGTTATTTTGGTTTTTTTTCTTCTTTCTTTTTTATTTTATTTTATTTAAATCCAAGTTAGTTAACACATGGTATAATAATGGTTTCAGGAGTAGACTTGAGTGATTCATCACTTACATAACACCCAGTGCTCATCCCAACAGGTGCCCTTCTTCACGCCCATCACCCACTTAGGCCATCCCCCCTCCCAACACTCCTCCAGCAACCCTCAGTTTGTTCTCTGTATTGAAGAGTCTCTTATGGTCTGCCTCCCTCTCTGTTTTTATCTTATTTTTCCTTCCCTTCCACTATGTTCATCTGTTTTGCTTCTTAAATTCCATATATGAGTGAAATCATATGATATTTATCTTTCTCTGACTGACTTACTTTGCTTAGCATAATACATTCTAGTTCCATCACATTGTTCCAATGGCAAGATTCATTCTTTTTGATTGCCAGGTAATATTCCAGTGTGTGTGTGTGTATCTCACATCTGAAGGCAAAGAATTCATTTTATACTCGCTTATAGCCTATTATACTAATACCCAACTCAATAATGTATATGAAATATGCTCAACAAATTCTTATTGGATGAATTCATTTTTTTTTTAAATTCTATTTTAGTTACTCATTGACAATAGTTTACTGCCTTTTATTTTTTTGAAAGAATTTTACTGGCCTATCATGATATGATGAATATTTCTTAAGAAAGTCTTCTTTCTCTGATACCTGCACACTCTCTCGGTGCCTCTTATCTCAAATGTGGCTCTGGTTCTAGAACACGCTGCATAGGTTGGAATCCTGGTTCTGCCCCTAAGTGGTGGTGAGATCTTCGGCATATTATTTATCATCATGCCTCAGTTTACTCATCTGATAGAAACAGTGATGCCTGCCTTGTAAAGATAAATGAATCTAAAGCACTCCGGAAATTACTGGCACATAGCAAACAATAAATATTTGCATTATTCATCCTTAAGAATATAATTTGCAGAAGACTTAGCTATAATTAAATGTGTAATTAGCAGTCAACATTACATGCCAAGGTTTATTGACTGCTTTGTAAGTCAGAAGTAATGACTAAGAACCACGGAAGCCCGCAATTATGGGGAAAAAACAGTGATGGTTACATGTACAAATCACTTCCTTTTCACTTGTTTTTCTCTGGTCCTCTCTACTTTTGTAGTTGAAAGTCATGATTTGTAAATCAGGTTTCAGGTTTTCTTTACAATTTTCTTTAAACTGGATCACCATAAATATGTAAGATTTAAGAGATGAACAAAGAATTGTAAAATGCACTTGGATTATCATCATCCTTTCCTGCCCAAATCTCGCCAAAACCCTGGGTGACTTTTATATCCTGTGGCTGCCAATAATGTTTTGTTGCCTCCTAATGTTCTGTGTCTATTCCATGACAGCCACGCACATCCTTAACCTGTGTTCACTGAATAGTGCTGTCTCTGAAATCTGAACATCAGGAAATCAAACATTTAACTCTTTGCCTCCCTACAACTGACCAGTGTCTCAGCTCTCGCCCTTGTTTAGGACCACAAAGCTACTCTTGGACCCCATGGAGACTCAGTTCTTTGGCATCTGTTTTCCTCCCAGTTGATCTTACATAACAAAGTAAACTCACCGTGGGCTGGGCATAAAGTGTGGAGACAGAAAGTCAAAGAGGACCCTCCGACCCCTCCCCCCCCCCCCACTGGATGATGACAGACCACCAAAACAGACATGGGAAGTCAGGGAGTGGGGAATCTGCCAAAAGAAAGAGTCAAAGTCAATTCCAAGAAAAGATAATGATTTGAGTGTTGATAGTTTTGAGGGCGAGGGTCTGTGTGACATCTAGATGAAGTTGTCCTGCAAAGAGTAGATAATATAAATGTGAGGGGAGAGAGAACAATCTGAATCGGAGGCAGAAATTTGGGAATCATCAGCATATACATGATCATTAAAATCTTGGGAGTTCTTGAGGTCATCCAGGAAGTGTCCAATGAGAGAGAAAAGCACATAGATTGAGGTCCCAGAGCACACTAACATTTAAGACATGGGCAGGGAAAATGATCTCTTGAAGATAATGGAGAAGAACTGGATAGCTAAATTTCAACTTACCCCAGAATTTAGTAGCTAATCGATTAGGCTGAGGGCAGCTCCTGAGATTGCAGTCAGTCTGTTCTTTCTAGTTCTTTCTCTCAGTTAGTGAGAGATAGCATTAGTAATAATAATATTAATATATGGTTTTATTATCTATCTGCACAAAGTCTTAGTGACCTCTCTAACAGTTTTCCTTCTTTACCTTCTATTTCCAGTCAATCTCCCACCTCTCCCTTTCAGTCTGAACCCTGAAATATTTATTGGTTGTATTCTATCTCTTTCACTCCCGGTGCCAGAAGTAATGTCTCTTTCTTTTCAAGAAACATCAGCTGGATAAACCTTTATACAAGAGAGCTTGAACCGACCCTTATAATGTGCATGGCCTTCTGGAAACCTTTGCCCCTCTAATTTCAGCTTCTCTACATCTGTGTATTTTGGTTTTCATAAGGAAACATGCGGGGCGCCTGCGTGGTTCAGTCGGTAAAGTGTTCAACTCTTGATTTCGGCTCGGGTCATAAACTCACAGTTTGTGAGAATGAGACCCGGATTGGGCTCTGTGCTGACAGCGCAGAGTCTGCTTGGGATTCTCTTTCTCCTTCTATCTCTGCCGCCTCTCGCCTGCTTGGATGCATGCTCTCTCTCTCTCAAAATAAATAAATAAACATTAAAAAAAGAAAAAAAAAGAAACTTGCTTCTATCTTTGCATCATCCTTCTTTCTATATCTTGCCTCTTGAACCTTTCATCAAAGATGTTTGCTCTCTCTTCATGATGATTCCCAATATTGGTCCATCTCTGAATGCCTGTCATTGAGCTTAGACTTGTTTTTGCATGGACGGATATTTTTTTGCGTTTTTCAAACCAGCTTTTGTCTCTGTGCTTTCTAGAGAGGCCCCACCTTCACTGTTTCAGACTCTACTCACTACTGTCATCCTGGCATAGTGAGACAGGGTCATTCAACAGCATCCTAACACCTTGACAATCCTCCTCGCTGCTAAACTGATCTCCGCTGGTGCCAGTTTCTTTCTAGCCATGTCAGGAACACGTGCAGGTACCTAGGTCACACCACCCCTCTCTTGCAGCCAATTAGAACACAGTAGCTAAGAAAAGCTCAGTCTCCCAGGAGAGTTAGGGAGTAGTTTCCTTGTGCCATTTTGCTCGGCTTTGGCACTTCCCAGCATTGAAGACTGAGTAGAATTGTATTCAGTTGCTTCCGTTAGAGCAGGCTGTTAGGTTTTGACAGGATAAAAGTCAGCAACAAGGAAGTCATGGCCTACTATCGGGAAGATCAGAGGCCTATCCTGGCAGTACTCCAGATGAAGCTGGATAAAACCAGACAGACCCAAAATGGCAGGTGCCATGACAAGAAACCGCTGACCAAATTGGGAAGAAAAAGCACAAAGCCCTGCTTCTGGCCATGTTTTGCCCCTTAGTTAGCAACTATCAATAAAAGATAGAAACCCAACCCCCAGGGTGCACTGCTCTTTCTCTCTCTCTCTCTCACCTGCTCTCCTATCTAGAGAATGTACTTTTCACTTTAATAAACTTTCCTGTCTGTGTTGCTCATCCACTGTGTTGAGTGTCTGCCTTCAAATTCTTTCTCGAGTCAAGACCAAGAAGTCACCTTCCCTGACTCCCTCCAGATGGGTTGGGTCAAGGCCCAATGGCCCAGAGTCTCCCCATTTCACCCAACCATACTTCCACTACCCTTAGATCTCAAGGCAACAGAAATCTTATCCACTTTTCAAGGCTAAATTCAAGGCAACCTTTTCCATAAGTCTTTTCTTTTTTTACTAGTCAGAATTTGTCAAGCCCTCTTTGGCAGGATAGCGTAAGAATTAACAGCTTGGCCCTGGAATCAGACTTTCTGGTATTCAGTGCTAGATGGACCACTTCCTAGCTGTGTGACCTTGGACAAGTTTCTTAACCTGTGTTTTCTTATTGGTAAAAATGGGAAAAAATACAGAAATTATCTTAAAGATAAGAAATTAAGTATCTAATCCTACATAAACCACTTTTAACAGCTTCTGGCACAGAGTAAGCACTCAATAAATATTGGTTATTATTGTTAGCTATATTGGACCTGCATATTAAATTTAATACATTTTTGTTAGCATCTATTATGTGACAGACACTTTACCAAGTAGCGAGGCTATAGTGGTGTGTGGATACAATAGACATGTTTCCAGATTTTTTGGAACTTACCATTTGAAAGTCTATTACATAAGCAATCATAAAAGAAAAGGGTTTTCATTTAGTTTTACTTTAAGAGACATGACAGCCTATAGAAAATGGATTTGCTAGTCTGTGGGATTAGGAAAGACCCCTCCCCACTGAAGAAGTGATGTTTATGCTAAGACTGGAAATAGGAGTGGGAATTAACCAGGTCAAGCTGTATAGTGTATGTGTTTGGTTAATGGGAGGATGTGGGGAAGATGTCAGAGAACATTCCATAAAGTAAAAGCAGCTTAAATGGGCCCCGTGGTAGCAGGAAGAATAGGCTGTGGAAAGAGAAAAGTGTCTAAGGGCTAGAGTACAGTCAGGGAGAGATTAACTTGGAATAAGTCTAGTTTAGACTACCTCTTAAAGGCAGTGGGAAGACTGAAAAATTTCAAGCAGGGAAGTGACATGGTTAAATTACTTTTCCCCTTTATTTTGAGCACTTTTCCCAGCATGCCTTTCTTTAATGAAAACTATACACATTTTAGTCATTTCCATTAGATGGTAATTTTAGTGTCCTTGTCTGAGACCATTCAGGCCGGTATGACAAAATACCACAAACAGGGTAGCTTAGAAAAGGCAGAAATTTATTTCTCACAGTTCTGGAGATGAGAATGTCAGAAGTTCTGGAAATAGGAGATCAGAGTGCTAATCTGGTTGAGGTAGGGCTCTCTCTTAGGCTATAGACTTCGCACACACTCACGTGGTAGAAGGGGCGGGGAGCTCTGTGGGATCACTGTTATGAGAGCAGTAATCTCATTTGTGAAAGCCCCTCCCAAAGACCCCACCTCCTGCCATCGCATTGGGGCACTGGGATTTTAACATACGAATTTTGTTGTGTAAAGTTTCAGACCATGGCATTCCCGGTGCAGCACCGTCCCGCGGTGTGTGCTGGGGAATCCAATCCGGGCCACTGACTGGAGACATGGGTGCCTCCTTCTCAGACTGGAGGGACGGCCTATCACAGAGGACCTCTGGGAAGAGAATTTGTTCACTGAGACGAGCAACCCTCCAGCACTCATAATTGAAAATTTTAATTTCTAACTAGGTTGCTCAGTTCAGGATTTTTTTTTTTCATGCAAAAAAGTGAGTGTGGTATAAAAAAAAAAAATTTAAAAGTCCGAACATCACAAAAGATTATTCAAGGAAATAAAAGCCTGCTGCCGCTCAAGATTTCCAGATTTCCATTCCACAGTTCCCCTTCTCAAGGGCAAACACTCTCAGCTTTGTCTATTTTTCCAGTAATTTCCTTTGCACGTAAAAGTCTTTTTTGCTTGCTTGCTTTCCCTTATTTATTTGTTTGTTTTTATATTTTATATTTATTTATTTATTTATTTACTTTTTTAACAGACAGTAGAAGGGTAAAGGTTACGAGACAAGGCAGAACTGAAGTCTTAACCTTTCTGCTTAAATTAACTAACATGCAAAACTATTCAAAGCCGAGCTGGCCCATATGCCTTCATAGTCAGGATTAGCTTTATCATTTCTTTCTTCCTTTTTTTTTTTTTTTACATAAATAAAAGTCTACTGCACATCTGTTACACAAATTGTTCTTTAATTATGAACATATTTAACATCTGAAAGTTTTGCTGTGTTCTCAGCCGATCCTACGCGGTATCTCATTGCATTATCTCGTAACACCCTCTGGGCTCCCTGTGGTGAGTCTCTGGATTTCACAGAAGGAATCTGACGCACAGAGAAGTTACTGTGTCGTGTTCTTAGAGTCACGGAGCCTGTGCAGGAGCCCAGCCATGTCACTTCAGTGCTTCCCTCTTAACTCCTTTGCTCAAATACCTTTCAAATAACTGCATGATTTTTATTTTATTCTGTGCTTATTTGGGGTGTCTTTCTGTATGTTGTTTTTGACAACATTTCATGATTCTTTTCTAGACCAAAGCTGACAAAAACTTCAGAACTGAATATTATGAAGAACAATTTCAAGCAATCAAACAAATTGTCCAGGAGAAGACATCAAATTTTAATGCAGATATAACTTTAAAATTCACACCTACTGAAGCAATTGAACAGTCCAAAAGTAAACCTCAAGAAGCTTCTGACAAAAAAGTCCCCCTAGGTCTTAAAAAGGCTGAGGGTAAATTTCGATTTACATATTCCAAAAATGAAACCTACCAACTGTTCTTGTCACATTCTTCAAAGAAGGTAAGCCCAAACACTTAATACAGAGAATATTTTCAAAACATTTTTCAAAATAGCCAAACTTCCTCTTTTTTTAAGATATGGGTTTTAACATTTTTTTCTTTATTTTTAAAGTTTATTTATTTTTATTTTGAGAGAGAGAGAGAGAGAAAGAGCAGGGGAGGGACAAAGAAAGGGGGGAGAGAGAGAGAATCCCAGGCAGGCTCCATGCTGACACTGACGTGGGGCTCGAACTCACAAACCATGAGATCATGACTTAACCAAAATCAAGAGTCAGTGCTTAACTGACGGAGCCACCAAGGCACCCCCCAAAACTCCTTCTTTTAAGTGTTTGGAGCACATAGAGCTCATTAGAAAGAGAGAGAAAAAAATAAGGATAGTAATAGTCAACAAATCTTCAAATATGCAGCTAGAAGGTCAGAAAGAAGAATGCTAACTGGAGAAGAACTCAACAGGATCTGTAGCAGTCTAGGTGGATGAGATGTTTGGTGGTGATGGACAGAGAGCAAGCGCGCTTAGAATTCAGAGCATAGCTTTGGACTGAGATTGTGCTAACAAACTGTTCAATTCATAATCCCTTCGGAATTACAATGAAGAATCATACTGAGGAATTTTGGTAATTCACGGCAATGCCTTACACTGATGACTCTTTACTTACTTATAAAGTGTCTCTAAAGTAATGATGCCATGAAATTGGACATGTAGTATATGAAACTTGTCTGCTTCCTTTGTAATCACACCTTGAATTTGAAGCTTTGCAAATATGTTTGTTTTTTAATATTTAATCCCGATTTAGAATTTTGTTTCATCATCTTTGAAATAAATATAGAGTATACTTTCTGTAATCAGTATGATGCTGATAAAATGCTCATTCTTCCTTTTCTGATAACACAGTCACCTATTTAGATACTCTCTCCTCTTTAAAAATAATAATAGTTCACTCTTGGTACTTGTGCTCAATCATATTGTTTCGTATGAGTCTGTACATTGTCTGTATATAACATGCATACCCATCCAAAGTATGCAGTTGGAAAATCCTTTAAATCACGCAGAAAATACTTAATGTGGATTTCCTATGTGGCCAGGCAGTTTCAAGTCTTTAAGATCCATTTGTGAACCAAACTAGAAAAGATTCCTGTCCTCACAGAACTGAAAGTTCAGCACAGAGAGACAAACAAAATAAACGTGAGCACAAAAGAGCAAGCTACATAATATTCAGAAAGTGTTAAGTGCTATGGAATAAAGTGAAAAGTAGAGTGACAGAAGGGAAATAAGGAGCGCTGGGCAAATGGCAGTATTAAAAACAAAGCTCAAGGAAATCTGAGCAAAGATTTGAGGGAGAGGAAATAACCAAAAAGTCATGTTTGGGATGATGTACCTGGCAAAGGAACTGCTAGAGGCAAGCCTGTAATGTGGGAACATGTCTGTCCATTGGCCCAGAGTGAACCGGAAGGAGAACAAGTTAGAAGATTGTTCTATTTTTTTTAATAGAAGATTGACATACTCTAATATATTTTAAATGAGAAGAAATATGAGAGTTAAGAGCAAAAGCAAGATTTGTTGAAAGGTCTTGCAAGAATCCAGGTGAGTGATGATGGACACAAGCGTAGAGTCAAGCATGACTCTGAGGTTTTTTCACCTGAGCAACTGGAAAGATGAAGTTGCTACCTAATGAGATAGATGGGGCACCTGGGTGGCTCAGTCAGTTAAGTGTCCCATTCTTGATTTGGCTCTGGTCATGATCTTATGGTTCATGAGATAAAGCCCCATTAAGGGCGCTGCGCTGACAGCATGGAGCCTGCCGGGGATTTTCTCTCTCAAAATAAATGAATAAATATTCTGTTTAAAAAGAGAGAGAGAGAGAAGATCTAAGACTAAACTCAAGGAACATCAATAGAAAGAGGAAGAAGCAGTAGAGGACAGCAAGATGTAGCAGGTATAATGCCCTAGAACATCACTACTCAAAGTGTGGTCCATGGGTGACTGGGAAGCTAGAACCTCAGCCTCTAACCCAGACCTGCTGAATCAGAATTGCATTTTAACAAGATTCTACAGGTGATGTGTTCACACTTTACAGCTTGAGAAGAACTGCCCTAGAAGATAAGAAAAGAAACTCTATCAGGGAGAAAGGAGTAATGACCTGTGCCAAGTGTGCTAATACATCAAAGAAGAGGGACTAAGAAGTAACTGCTACTGGCTTTAGCATTGTGAAGGTCATTGGTGACCTTAACAAGGGAAGTTTTGTTGAAGTAGTTGAAAAGAGCTGAATGACTGGATTAGATTTAAGAAAAAATGGGGAGAGAGGCATTGAAAACAGCCAGTATAGAAATTCTTTAAATGAATTTTGCTTTTAATGAGGACAAAGAAATGGGTAGCAAATCATTAGACAAGTGAGGTCAAGAGATTTTGTTTTTAGCACTCTAACATGGAAGAAACAGCTATATGTTTGGATGGAAATGGTCTAAGATCTACATTTAAAATAAATGGATTCAAAGAACATAACGTCTTTCTGACAAGTTATAGCTCTAATTTTAGCGACAATGAAAAGGAATCCAAATATGCTTTGTACATCTTTGAGACTCCACTGAGAATTATTGTGGACGTCATCGGGAGAACTCATATGATTTATTGTATATGGAGTCAGTTTCTTTAAGATTTTTGTTGAGGACTGAATCACCAACCATCACATGAAATGAAGTCATACCGTGTGAACAACTGTGCTTCCAGAACACAGAAAGTTTGGTGTGACGTTCATACATACCAAGATATACTTTTAAAAACTATTAATACATTTTAAAGTTCTATGCAATCAACATGTGTTAATCACTACTGTAGGAGAAGAACCTTAAATGAACCATCTACAAAATCATAGGTGTCAATTATAGTTTAGTGTTGGCTGGGATGGTCTATGACTTTCTCTTGGAAATTTAAGCTATCATCTCTGGGAATGCTTAACTGTTCACCTATTTAGGTTTCATGTCTTAAAATATTGTCTATCTTATTGTTACCAAAAATTGGGTGGAGTGTCTGAGTGGCTCAGTTAAGTTAAGCATCTGACTATTCATTTCCACCCAGGTCGTTGTAGCACGGTTCATGATATTGAGCCCCGTGTCTGGCCCTATGCTGACAGCATGGAGCCTACTTGAGATCCTCTCCTTCTCTCTCTGTCTCTGTCTCTGTCTCTGTCTCTGTCTCTCTCTCTCTCTCTCTCTCTCGACAAATAAATAAACTTAAAAAAATTGAAAGGACTTAGTAGAAGGAGCAGGGAGACTGAGACGTAGGTTTAGAGTACCAATCACTGCCACAGTCTATTTTTGTGATTTGGGGCAAATAACTTGACACCTTTGGATCAGAGTTTCCTCATCTGCAACATGAGAAGATTGGGCTGCATATATGTCTACCTTTTCTTTCTTTGTCAACATTCTAAAATCAACTCAGTAAGGTATAATTGACAAGCAATAACATGCAAACATTTTAAGTCTCCGTGGGTTTTGACCACCTCCTCATACAAGATATAGAACGTTTCCATCACCTCTAGAAAATTCCCTCATGCCCTTTTTCAGTCACTCCTTTACCACCTGAGAGGTAAGCACTCCATATTTCTCTGACTCTAACTTAATTTCACCTGTTTTAGAACTTCATATAAGTGAAATCATACAGTACATACTCTTTTGTGCTTGACTTTTTCATTTGGAGTAATATTTTTTTAGATTTATTTATATTGTTGCATGTAGTTTTTTTCCTTTTTATCGCTGAGTGGTGTTCCTGTGTGTAAACATAACACAATTTGTTTATCAATTCTTCTGTTGGTGGACATTGGAGTCGTTTCCAGTTTTAAGCTATTCTGACTAAACCTACTTTGAAAGCCTTATATGGATCTTTTTGTGCACTATTTTCTCATTGACCTCAGGTCAATACATAGAAGCGAAATTACTGGCCATAGGGTAAATGTGTGTTTATATTTATAAGAAACTGCTCAGCAGTTCTCCAGAGTGATTAGACCATTCTGCATTCCCACCGGCAGTGTTTGAGAGTCCCAGTGCTGCACATTTTCATCAATGGTTGGGACTAATGGCATTCTGAGTTTGCCACCCTGTGGGTTAAAGTATCTATGATCCCTAAAAAAAAAATTATTGCCTGGGGAAATTCTAAATTTTGTTATTTTTAAATACGAAATAATGGCTATGAAACTCATATTTCTTTTCTTCCGCTCTACAACAAAGGAAAAAGTGTTCCTGCATGTGAAGGGAGTAATTCATCTGGGAAGATTTACAATGAGAAGTCGGGATGTCATGCTGACAACAACTTTCTTGGATGACATAAAAGCTCTGCCAACTACCTATGAAAAGGGGGAATATTTTGCATTTTTGGAAACCTATGGAACCCACTACAGTAGCTCTGGGTCTCTAGGAGGATTCTATGAATTCATATATGTTTTGGATAAAGCAACCATGGAAGAGAAAGGTATACCTAGAAGTAGAGCTCTTACCTCTAAAGCTATTTTAACCAATCATTATTTCTACTGCTAACCTCTTTCAATGATTAAAGGCTTTAAAATAAAGCCCTTCAATCTGCTTCTTTGAGAGAACTCTCTCCCTGCTCTTTGGCACCAAAACCCTGTTAAAACTGCAAACAGCAAATTGACTTCTACTTCAAACACGATGACTTGGTCATGAACTACTCATCAGCACTAGTGAGAAATGCACAAAATTATACTGCAATTTAATATCGGTCGGTGATGCTGGTTTTCGTGAAATACTACTTAAAAAGTGGAAAAAGTACAAGAGGCATAATTTACATAATCCATTTCTTAATCAATAAACAGGTTCAAATATATGTTTGTCAATACTTTTCCGAAGGACTCTTCAGTATTGAATGGAAAATATTGTTCTAAATTTTCTCTTAGAGAGGAGAGAGAAAGTCATATTAAGATGTAAGTGTGATGTCTTAAACAAAAGGTGGAAAATTAGTTTTACCTCATATTATGACAAGTTTAATCATATAGTGGTAGTTGAATTGAGTCCATGTTAAGTAGATGTCTGACTATGCTTGGAATTATGGGAAACCAGACCATAGTTGCTCATCAATGTCTCTCATATATACAGGAAAGGCCTATGTACTACATCATTACCATACCGGCTTAAAGGTTTCATCTAAACCTTTTAAGAATAAAGTACATGCAGTCTGTGTTAATAAGTTTTAATTATTCATTTCGTGAGCAACTATGGCGAGTTATAATATTCCTTAAAGAGGAGATAGATGCCATCATATCTCCTTTCTCTGCCCTCAGATGTTTTCAGTGTGTCTCTTAGGGAGAAAAGTGTTGCCAAAAACCATGTCCATGGCTCTTTCCCTTAGCCTCTGTCTGTTTCTAGTGAAGAATGGGATATGGCTATGAGCTGGAGGCCAACACTGTCCTCACAGTTTGTAAACACTTTATAGATGAAACAAATATGAACAGCCAGAATGAATTCCTCCCGATGCCTCAGTCTAGTCTTGAGCAGGTAGCGGCACTACCGGGAGAAATGGAAGATGAGGTTGTTTGACTTTTGCTGCCTCACAAAGCTGTATCCTGTGGGACAGCATAATGAAGTCTCTTGAGTCCTGCCTTGTAGGCCATTTTGATAGATATCACATGGGCAAGGGGCACAAGAGGACTGTGTCTTGAGTGATCTGAAAATCAGAAGAGAAAAGCTCAGCAAGGGTGATCGAAACACAAGGAACACTTCAGGCTAAGAGTTGCCTTGGCGAAAAAGCTCTATGAGCTAGAATCTTTCATCTTGGATAACTCAGACCTCCCCACTTAAATTTACTTACCATCTGCCCTTAGTAGACAAGGATCATTAGGTCAGTCCCGGTATCTTCGAAAAGGAAGTTATCTTTCTCACTTCTTCAGTGGCAATACTTGAGGACCAAACCATGTCCTACACCTAGGTTTGTGGTGTCCAGACCCTGACTGGACATGAAAAGGTCCACGGCTGAGGCAGAAAATCTAAGCTTGTTGGGATCATTTAGATATTTTCATACCCATCTTTGGAATCAAAGTTTTTATGCTTGTTAGGTTAAACTTGGAAATCTAGTATTCTGGATTCCCTGCATGGTCTTCCATTTTTATCCCCCCTCTTCCTTTCATGGGGAAAGCCACCCGATATTTCTCAAGTTCTCACTAGTCATGGGTACACAAAAAATATTTGCTGAATTAAATGAATGCTTAAATGTCCCCAGATCCCTACTTCTAAATTTCACTATGAAACCCTGGAATTCACGTCACTTCTCCCCTTCCCTTTTCAAAAAGGATTTTAGTGTGTGTGTGTGTGTGTGTGTGAGATCTGTGTGTGAAAACTTACATGGCCAATGAACTGAAGCAGTTTACCCTTATAACAAAATAATTATTCTCTTTTAAATAGATAACAAATTATATACTTGAATTAAATATTAAGATTTTTCTTCCTAGTAACTGTAGCATCCACACAGCACAGTGAGTCAGCTTCCAAAACTGATATTTACTAAGTAGCATTCATAGGACCAAAACAAAGTTGTCATATGTATAAGTCATCTGCTCAAAGCAATGAACTCACTACCTTAATAACGAACAGGGTTTTCCAAAGAGAAATAGGAGATGTTGATGCATTCCATGACCAAAATATGAAGTCAATACAGAGAAGTGCTTACCAGCCAAACAATTCTGGTTCAAATACTAACTCGCCTAATTGCTGAATTCCATTGTTTACTTACCTGCTCTGTCATTCCATATCCTCATCTGTAAAATGAGGGTAATAGAACTTACCTTGAAAGGTCAATGTGAGGATTAAATTAGTTAATGCATACAAAATGCTTAGAATAATGTTGGGTGTGTGATAAGCATTCAACAGATGTTAGACGTCAAACTCTCTCTTCCATGATATTAGAAGTAAAGGACTTTACTATACCTGCCCTATTCTGAGTGATGTCTCTTTTAAATAATAAGTACATTTATATGTCCTTTGTTATTAAGTTGATAATCAAATTCAAAAGGAAGACACTAGATTCCAGAATGAGGACAAAGCAGGGCAGATACAACTTTGCACTTGAGTTCAGTACTAATGTCTAGGAATCCACGTGCATTTCTTTTTTTTTTTAAACATTTTTATTTATTTTTGAGAGACACAGAGACAGAGTGTGAGCAGGGGAAGGTCAGAGAGAGAGGGATACACAGAATCCGAAGCAGGCTCCAGGCTCTGAGTCATCAGCACAGAGCCCGACGCGGGGCTCAAACTCACAGACTGTGAGATCATGACCTGAGCCGAAGTCGGACGCTTAACCAACTGAGCCACCCAGGCGCCCCCCAAGTGCATTTCTTACAAAATAGCACAATTGAAATTTATTTATTGAAATAATTTAGACATTATTTAACGATCTTCAACTAAATACATTAAACAGGTGTTGAAATAAGGGACGTACAGAGATGCCTCGGGTTTAATTTGGATGTTTCTCTGAATGCTGGAGTTGAACTCACAGGAAACATTAATAAAAACGATTGTTTAAAGGGAGATAAAGGTGAATCTGGTAAGTATGACCTAACTCACTGGTTTAAAATAAAAGGAGGAGGGGTTGTCAATGAGCACTGCCCCGTCACTATGAACCCTCTTTATTGTCTCTTCTCTTCATTAAAAAAACACACACACACAAAATCCTTAGAGCAATTTAAAACTTTTATTTTTTTTAAATGTTGATTTATTTTTGAGACAGAGAGAGACAGAGCATGAGCGGGGGAGGGGGAGAGAGAGAGAGGGAGACACAGAATCCAAAGCAGGCTCCAGGCTCTGAGCTGTCAGCACAGAGCCCGACGTGGGGCTCGAACTCACAGACCGCGAGATCATGACCTGAGCCGAAGTCGGACGTTCAACCGACTGAGCCACCCAGGCGCCCCTAAAACTTTTATTTTTACAGTGGTATAAACACAAGTAACCTATGAACATGTATTCATTAGAAGCACCATGGTGCAGGCCACACAGTGTGCAGCGCTGGGCAAGACACTTACACTGCAGTCTTTGCAGATTTGCATATTTATCCTGGCAATGGTAGAAGGCCAATGGTAGAAAAATGTCTTCAGCAAAAATCTCCTTTCCACCCCCAATTTTAACCAAATTTTCGAATGGGCTAGTGGCATACTGTGTGTGACCATTTAGAAATGAGAAGACCAAAACCATTTCCCTAATTCAGCCTTCCACTTGACACAAAACCCCTAATCCACCTTTGTCCAGTGAGTCAAAAGGTACAAACTTCCAGTTGTAAGATAAAGAAGTACTGGAGATATAATGCACAACGTGAGGACTATAGCTAATAGTGCCATGGGATGTATTGGAAAGTTGCTAAGAGAGCAGAAACTAAAAGTTTTCAGCCCAGGAAAAGATACATATTTTGTAACTGTACGAGGCGATGCATGTCATAATTATTTTGCAATATATGTGTTTGGCAAGGCATTACAGTGTGTCAATTATATCTCAATAAAACTGGAGGTAAAAAAGAAATCCCAATCCATCCTTAACATTCAATCAGTGCATCGGGTTTTTAAAAACATAAATATCTTTTGTATAAGTATTGCTTGTGTTGTTAATACTTAGCAGTTGTACAAGCATGAGGTAGTGCTGGAGTGCTCAATTTTTACTCTAATCAGAAATACCTGAGAATATTTTCCAACCTATAAATGCTTGTGACTTCCCTTAAAAGAAGCAGCTGATAGTGGGGAGGCAGAGAGAAGAAAGCCTGATATTTTTAAAAGCATACCAACCACTAACATGTGGCCATGATTGGAAACCACTGATGAGTGCAAAAAAAAATTGAACGTGCCGTCAAAAGTCCTAATTTCAATATTTGACGCTCAAGCTAGTCTTGGGCTAGTCACTCCACCTCTCTGAGTATCAATTTTTTTCATCTATAAAAATGAGAAAGGATAAATAGAAATCTTGAAATTCTTTTCTAGTTCAACAACTTTACAATTTTGTAGGATTCACAAAAGTGTGTTAAAATTGGTTTAGTCTGGAGAGAGAAACTGAAGGAGAGATGGGTAGGAATTTGGAATGGAAAAGTTTTTTCACCTGATTCTTTTTTACACTTTTTGATTTTTTTGGTAATATTAAGTCAGCTTAAAGCAAACTTATATAAAATGTAATTATGAAGTGATTCTGAAAACAAAATTTCTAGTATATCCCAAAATTCATGTTTAGTTCCCATGTGTGCATGGGCATAAGTGATGAATTTGAAATCATCAATGTATCCGAATCATCATATTCATTTTTTTAAGACAACTGAAGTCTATAATTAGCTGCTAATAAAAATTGCTCTTGGAGATTTTGGGCAAAAAGAATTACATAAGTAAAATTCAATAAATATACAAGTCTATACTTTTTGAAAGGGTTCAATAAATGTTGATCGAATACCACAGAACTATAAATGCTTCACTTATATCCTCTTTCTCTTCCCAGTGAACATCACTAGTGATGGCCTCATAGATGATGTTATTTCGCTCATAAGAGGAGGAACCCAAAAATACGCATATGAGCTGAAAGAGAAGCTTCTCAAAGGAGTCAAGATGGTTGATCTGACTGACTTTGTAAACTGGGCCACTTCCTTAAATGACGCTCCAGTGCTCATAAGTAAAAAAGTAAGGAATGCTTATTTTCAAACAGTAGACTTTAAAATTTTCTGATTAAATGTAACTGTTGGTTCAAATGAACAGTTAACTTCATCTGAAAGAGATGTGAGCATTCAAATGCACTCCTGTCTCCTCCCTGGAAAGAAGTGTGACAAAGAGGAAAGGCGTGATGTGTGGCCTCACACCAGCCCAGGATGAGTTCAGGTCTCTGTCCTTCTCTAAATGTGTAAAGCTATCTGACCTCTGTAGCACTAAATTCTCCAGGGCTCCGTGTTCATTTTGAGGATTTAATAAAATTGCTTGTGTAGAGCCTGTAGTAGAGACTGGCACAAAACAGGTGCCCAGGAATTGTTAGTTCCCTTCCATCTGCCCCTGGTTGTCCCTTACCATCAGGTGGCATCGTATCACCACTTCCAACACAGGAGACTCTTTAAGGAGCTTCATGAATGGGAAGTTCATAAGGTCTCAGACAATAAGACCAAGGATGAGCAGTTCTTATGGTCCAGAAAGTCTTTCTTTTTTGTATCTTGATTACACTCTTGAGTTTATAAACCCATTAGCACTTATTTCTAGGGGAAACACTCTGCATTGTAATCATAAAGACATAAATGCCAGTGTCATTTAGCCCCATGACTCTTCTCCCCAAACTAACTAAAAAGGTTAGTGTTTTCCTTTATTCCTTATTTGTTTTCTGACTTCCCTTAAAGCTTTCAGTTTTAATTGTGTTTCACAATTTTCCCTCAGGTCAAGTTATCTTTGACTGACCTCAGCTTCAGTTCGACTAACTTGAGTTACAGTCATGTTGGCATTTCAATAGGACTAGTCATTGGAGATTTTTGTTCCTTCATCCCATTTTATTGTCTTTACAGAATGAGTGAAGCTACCAAACCATCTCATTTACATGAGGGAAAAACTCAGAAACTGGAAAATTGTAGTCTTTTCCCTTTAGATTATAGAAATCTAGCCATTCATAGATATGCTAACATACCTATGAAACTTTCAATATTTTGCCCAACAGGTAGGACAAAAAGGGACAAAAAGTTGGCCAAATTAGCATGTCTATATGTGAAATTCAAGCCAGAAGAGACCCTTTTTGTTTTATCATGTTTAAATAATATTTAAATTCATTATTTGGAACTCGATAAAAATAAATCTGTCAGAAAATCTTAAATGAAAAAAGAATTAATTCGGGAAGACGTTTATATCCAGATGGACGCTTAAATTGTCTTGTCTTCTCATCTCTAAATTCACTTGTCCTTGTATGGATCCAAGCTTGCTCCCTGAGATCTTAATCATAGTCCAGTATATTCTAAGGCCAGTTTAAAGAATCTCAAGTAAATAAAGCATCTGCTGAAAATTTACTACTAGATGTACCAGAACCATTCAAAGACCTTCATCAACTCTATGGGACAGTCCCGCTGGCTGGATGCAAAATGTAGTTTATCCTATTTTCAAGGGCAACTATTGACCCCCATTTATTTATTTATTTATTTATTTATTTATTTATTTATTGCAAGTGGAGGAAGGGGCAGAGGGAAAGGAAGACAGAGAATCTCAAGCAGGTTCCACACCCAGTGTAGACCCCGACCCAGGGCTCTCAATCTCATGACCATGAGATCATAACCTGAGCTAAAACCAAGACTCGGACACAACGAAATGAGCCACCCAGGTGCCCTGATCTCCAGATTTTTAGGTTAGTAGGCAATCCATCTAACATGCCTGTATAACTTTCTTTCTTCATACGTGGGAAGCCTGGACTTTTCGGATCAGTATTCTACCTAAGAAAATGGCAACTATAGTAAGTCACCCAGGAACCACTTTTTAAAATTTATCCCCTTGGAGATAAAGTTCAGAAAATAGTAAAATATCGTCTTTTTTATTGACTTCGCTTGACTTTTAAATCCCTAGAGATATGAGATATGGTGTGGTTTGAACTTGAAATAGATTGCAAATTATTTTAATTTTATAAATCCAGTAGAAGTGAGTTTTTTTGGTTAATTAGAAGCTATTCCATGAGGTCATTAAACAATCTATAATCACTAATAAATTCTTTGGTAAACTGAAGCATTCTATTGTCTATGGATGATATGTTCAAACAGCAGGGATCTTAATAATTGATCTTTCTATTTAAAGAATTGGTAAAACCTCTTCCACCCACACTTCCCACCACACTAAACTATTAACTGGCTTATGTTTAATCCTCTGAACAAATTAAATCCATTATCTAGATAGTAATGTTGCAAACAATTTATCTTGGAGAAAACACTGCGAGGTTCTTTTGCTCTAGAGAATTTTACAGAAGTTTTCTCAGTAAAACGGTTATATATAACATAACACGACACAACATAACAGCATAATTTAATATATTTTTCCATACTAAACTAACTATGAAAAAAATAAAATAAAAAATGAAGTAACTCTGGCCATGCTCTATGAAGTAGAAGCTCACGGCTCTGATTCTCTCTCTGTCCGTGTGCTTCAGCAGACCAAACCTCTTCTTGGGGAATGAGTTGGCCCAGTCCAAGAATTTTTTCTCAGCCCTTCTTCACGCAGAGGAGATAGAGCCTCACTTTCAGTATTCACTTTTGTCAGAGTCTTCAACTTTCATGGAAATATATTACTTTTACTTCCAGCTGGCCCGAATGTCAATACAGCATTTCTACATTATATCTCAACAGAATAGCTGAACTTTGGTTTCTTCTTAAGCTTACCACTACAAACTAGTTATAAAAATGTCAGCTGAGGAAATTACAATTATTAATGATTGCCTGAGAGATATTAAGTTTATTATTTCCTCTAGAGCAATAGCAACAGAGACCAGTACAGCTAGCGTGGAGCAAATTTGCTTCCTGTAAAGTTTTGTTCTGGCATTATAAAAGCAAAGTTATATAACCCACTGCTTTATTTACTAAAAGGATGTTACATAATACAATGTCTCCTTTATGAGAACTCATGGGAGATATTATTCATTAATCTCAGTTTCATAGATCATTTTGTTTCTCTTGAGAATCATGTAAATATTTCTTTTTTTTTAATTTTTTTATGTGTATTTATTTTTGAGAGAGAGAGACAGAGAATAAGTAGGTATTTCTTATATGCATGTGACCATTAAATTCAGTTATCTTATTTAGAGCACTAGAAAATATCCCCAAATTTGTGACTCACCTCAGGCCAATGGGTCAGTCTTCTTAGCATGATTTTTATGCTGCTTTTGCCTTCATCTTGCCTTTTCTATCCTCCATCCTCCATTTCTTGTTTCCCTCAACCAATCTTATGCACCCACAAGTTAAGCTATATTAAGCACTTTCTGGAGCGATGCAGGTGATAATGAACCATTTGCCTACCATTTTTGTTATATTGTGCACCTCTTCACAGCGAGGCGCCAGGGTGTTAAAGAGCATAGGTACTTCAAGGACCTAGAGTACCGGTGCCCTGTATTGTCCTCACACGGTTACAAAGACGTAGTAAAATCAGTCCTAACTTGCTTGTATCGGGATAAAAATAACACTCATATGGGGAGCCTGGGTGGCTCAGTAAGTTAAGAGTCCAACTTTTGATTTCAGCTCAGGTCATGATCTCATGGGTTCGTGGGTCTGAGACCCACATAAGGCTCTGCGCTGACAATTCGGGAGTCTGCTTGGGATTCTCATTCTCTCTCTCTCTCTCTCTCTCTCTCTTTCTCTCTCTCTCTCAAAATAAATAACTAGAAAAAAAACCACTCATGCTATCAACAGACTACATTTGGTACATAGTTTAATTAGTTTGGAACCCTATGAGAAACCTCAATGTACCTCATTTTATTTATTATATTTTAATGTATTTCATTTTTTTAAACTATATTTCAATTTGTATGTTAGCATGTTTCATGTTTCATGACAGATTAGATCCACTTGAAACTATATCTACAATGTAGTATACAATATAGTAGAAAAAGACAATTAGCTAGTGTATGAGAAAAAGGAGAATTGTTTTCTTATTAATAGAAAGCCAAAGTTTATCAGAAAAAGATGCAGCTGCTCAGGAACCCATCCCCAAGTCCATTTTCATGGTTCTTTGTCTTCTTGTGAGAGTTTGGCCTCCAGGGTTTGAGGCTCCTCTGGAATTATGGTTATTACATGACCTTTCTCTTTCTCTCTCTGAACACTCGTTTATGTATTTCATCCACGTTGTAGTTTCTCCGTGACCCTCTACCCCTGTATCTTAGATTATCTGGCCTTGACTTTCCTTTAAAGGGTAAAACAAGATGAATGCTTTTTCCTAAAAATCAAAATAAGCTCTGCCATATGCTTATGTTGTTCGTGCCAATGTGGCAACGTCGCTAAGAGGCTACTTTCTTCCAAATAAATATGACATAGTTAGAATCTAAATCCTATATACTGATTCATAAAAGAGTGAGCTGGTGAACATTTGCATGGACTATAGAAGTTCTTGGTATATTCTGGATATACACCTAGTCTCACTTAAAGGTATTACACATTTTTTTTTTCACTTGAGGGCCTTCACCCTTCGATGGTATTTTTTGTAACAGATGTTCTCCCTTTTACTTTTTATTTTGAAATAACTTTGGACTTACTGTAAAATGGCATAAATACTACAGACAGTAAATCTGCAAACATAGCAGAGTTCACACCCACCCTATAAGCAGCCGCCGCCAATGTTAACAAGTTACATAACCATCGTACGGTTCATCAGAATAAGAAAATTAACATTGTCTAACCTACAGACTTTATTCAAAATTCACCAGTTTTCCCCCTAATATCTTTTATCTGTTCCAAGATCCAATCAAGGTTCCACACTGCAACTAGTTGTAATGTCCCCTTAGTCTCCTCAATTCTGGGACAGTTTCTCAGACTTTTCTCATTTTTCATGACCTTGACATTTTTTGATGAGTCAGCTATTACGTCAAATGTCCCTCGGTTTAGGCTTAGAGAGATTGAGGTTATGTATTTGGAAAGAACACCACAGAAGTGAAGTTGTGTCCTTCTCAGTACCTCATGTCAGAAATTACAGTGTTGCCATTTTTTTATTTGGACACAGTCGAAAAAATATTTCCTTTCATTATAGTTAGTGCTGTCGTGTCCTGTTTAAAATCTTTCCGTATTTCAAGGTCTTGAAGATGCGCTCGTATATATTTTCTTGCAGAAGCTTTATTGTTTTACTTCTACTTTTTGATCTATAATCAAACTAGATTTGTTTTTTGTGAGTGATATAACCTTCGAGGTCACCTTTTAAAAAATCTCCTGTGAATATCTCCTTGTCCAAGTGCAGTTTCTATCATTGATTGTATCTGTTAAAATCAAGTATCAGTCTACTTTCAAAGTGCTGTGACTTTTTACTCAGATGATTTTAAAATCTTCTCCATTATCTTTGTATTTTAGTAGTTTTACTCTGCTATGCCTATGTGTGAAAAGAAAAAAATTATAACCTTACTTTTCTATGTCTTTCACTGGTTTGTTTTACTCTCAGCCATTAGCTCTTCAAATATTGCTTCTTAAATATTCTGGGACACAAATTATGTGGATCTTTAACTTCTCACCCTATCCATTTTTATTATTATTACTTTAGAGAGAGTGGGGGAGAGGCACAGAGGAACAGAGAGAGAGAGAGAGAGAGAGAGAGAGAGAATCTTAAGCAGGCTCCATGTCCATCATGGAGCCCGATGTGGGGCTCGATCCCATGACCTTGGGATCATGACCTGTGTCAAAATCAAGAGTCAGATGCTCAACTGACTGAGCCACCCAGGCACCTCTTCTCACCCTGTATTTTATGTTTCCTGCCTTCTTTCTGGATTTCCCAACCTTTTATCACTTTATGCTTCATTGTCAATATTTTATCTATATTTATATTTATCTATATTCTAGCTCATTAACTTTGCTTCTGTTGTGTCACAGCTTCTATTTAACCAGTCCATTAACTGGCATATTATAATATCAACTTATTTTTTTAACAATTATTCATTTTTGAGAGACAGAGAGAGAGAGCATGAGCTGGGGAGGGACAGAGAGAGAGGGAGACACAGAATTGGAAGCAGGCTCCAGGCTCTGTCAGCACAGAGCCCGATGCGGGGCTCAAACCCCCGAACCACGAGATTATGACCTGAGCCAAAGTCGGATGCTTAACCGACTGAGCCACCTAGGCGCCCCTAATATCAACTTACAATATTTCTGTCTGTTTGTTTTTTCCAAATCCTTTGTTTTAAAAAGTAGCTTCCAGTTTTCTGCTAAAATTGTTGATCTTCTCCCTCGTGCTCCTGTTCAGGTAAACATAGCTCTTCAAAAGTCTGTCCCGTAAATCAAATCTAGTCATCCTCACGGCTCGGCTTTAGTTTCTAAGGTTTCTACCTTGAAACCTTCTCAGTCATGTCACCTTGTTTCCTCGTGTACCTGGTTATTTTTATTGGGGGCTGAATATTATACTTTAAAAATTGTTCTAGGAGTAGTGTGAGGCCTGAGATGATTGTTTTTTCTTCCAAAGAAAATATATATTTACATCTGGAAAGCTTCTAGGGTTACAATGATTCAAGATTTTTTTAATGCACACCAGACTGCAGTCTCTGCAGGGTTACCCCACTTCCGGTTCCCTCTCGCTTCTAGGACTGTAGTGCTTCGGGTTGGGACCCAAAGCATGGCTTGTCTTCCTTCGCTGTCCCTGAAAACCAACCTTTTTTCCCCCAGCCCAGTGATGTGTTCCTTTACCTCAGCCCCTCTGTGGCTTGTTTCCGAATGAGGAAATGTGCCAAAAAGGACTGTGACCCAAAAATACTGGGCTCACCTCCCTGAGTTTCCATCTCTTCCCAGAACTTAGCCCAATATATATATTAACTCCTCAGGTCTCCAGGGCCTTCGGGCAGATTTTTAATTTTGGTTTTATTTGTCATTGTCTTCAGAGAAAAAAAGTTCAGTCAACATTATTTAATCTATCATGATCCACATGCAGTATTTTTTTTTTACCTCTTTCTTGAGTCTTTGGATTCCAGTTTTAAATTTGTAGCCTCCTGTTTCAAAGTGCTATGCCACCCAAGGGCCCCCATTTCTAAAGCTTTATTTACTCAAACAAGTCTTTAGAGTCACACAATTGAATTTGCTTATATAGATACTTTCTATATATGTTGTGGTTTCTCCACCATAAGAACTTTTTTAAATTTGTTGTTGTTGTTTTAGATAGAGAGAGAGAGTGAGTGGCGGAGAGGGGCAGAGGTAGAGAAAGAGAATCGCAAGTAGGTTCCAGGCTCAGTGCAGAGCCTGACACGGGCCTCGACCCCAGGACCCTGGGATCATGACTTGAGCCGGAATCAAAAGTCAGATGCTCCACTGACTGAGCCACATAGCAACTTTTTGAATTCTGTAGGGCTGGGATACTCTTCTTTCTGTCCCGGCACCCTCAAATCCTCAGCTGAAGGGTCATTTTCCCAGGAAAGCCTTTCCAAGCTTCCTTGATTCAGTTGTAGCAGCTATGTATTTTACCCCAGGAATTGAAGTATGAAGAAGAAATCATTTGACATCATTTTCTTTAATTCTAATTAAAGTTGACATTGAGAGTCCATCCCTTCCTACTGCTGGAAAATTCATCCTTTATTCATTTGTTGGATGGGGTTCGGGGAGGTCTTATTGCCCAAATCGATACAAGAACCCTTATGCTTTTGTTGGAGAACCGGAAATATATGAATATATTTAGTCCACTGTGGTCACCCTGATAACCTCTTGTTGAAATTCACACGTTCCCTTGAAGTCAAGTGGTTCTATGCCTTCTGTGCCAAGACTGTACAGGGGAGTCCCTGGCAAAACTGGATCGCAGGTCCTTGATATGGACCTAACTTCTCTAGGGGCTCTCTGCAGGTCTTGCTACTTCCCGGATAGCTGCCAGAGATCCAGTGATGGTTTCTTGCTCCTTGAGTGACACACTAAGTCAGGAGGAATCTCCCTCCTCAGTGGCATTCTTCTCACACCCCGTCTCCCAGGAAAAATTTCTCATTGAGTTCAGGCTTTTATGGGTTGGGGGAAGTCAATAAAGAATTTGCCTTTAGGGGCTTTCTGATCTTGCCCTTGCACACAGAGCCCCACTTTGACCAAAGACAGCAGCGCCTGGTTACCTGCTGGAAGAGAGGAGGGAAAGGCAGCACAAACAATTTGCAAAGTAATGTCAGTATGTTATCCTGAGAAAAGTGTAAATCCATGATTCTTCATTTTTAAAACACACGTGCCCCTCCCATATAGCGCCTCTCATGGTTTCCATTTTATCAATGTGATTTAATATCAGTCTTCTTGCCTCCAAAATAATGATCACAGACATCATGCCTAGCTTTGGTCACTCCTGTAGTCTATAAGCTGACATCGTACCTGCCAAAAATAATCGTTCACTAAGTCTTTGTTGAATTAATGAATGAGCAAGCAAATAATTCAGCGAATGGTAGTGCACAAGCTCTGTCAGTAGAAAAAATCCTAAAATTAAGCGTTTCGCTTTCTCGTAGCTGTCTCCTATATATAATCTGGTTCCAGTGAGAATAAAAGACGCACACCTGAAGAAACAGAATTTAGAAAGAGCCCTTGGAGATTATATTGCTGAATTCAATGTGAGGAAATGCTCTCCGTGCCAACATGGAGGGACCGTGATCTTGCTGGACGGAGAATGTCTGTGCACCTGCCCAGTGGCATTTACAGGAATTGCCTGTGAAACCAGAAAAAAGCAAAAAATTTCTCAAGGTGAGAGCAACTTATTTTATATCATTAGGGACCAAACGATGCATTTCGAGGTTAATTTGAAAATTAGGTCTTGAAATAATGTATACCAAATGTCTAGGTTATCCATGTAAACAGAGGATAAATACTGAACGAATAATAAAAATGGACAAATCAAGCTTTATAGGGCTTTTAGCATGCAATTTTACGTCTTCTACCTCTACATTTAAATAGAACTATAATTTTTTAACTGGAATGATTGACCCTTGAACAACATGAGTTTGAACTGAATGAGTCCGCTTATATGTGGATATTTTATGGTACAGCACTATGCGTATATTTTCTCTTCCTTCTGACTCTCTTAATAAAATTTTCCTTTCCCTAGCTTACTCTATTGGAAGAATACACTATGTGACAATATAATATACAAAATAGGTATTAATCAACGATTTATGTTATTGGTAGAGCTTCCGGTCAACAGTAGGCTCTTAGTAGTTAAGTTTTGGGGGAGTCAAAAGTTATACATAGATTTTCAAATGTGTGGGGTGTCAGTGCCCCAACCTGCATTGTTCAAGGGTCGACTGTACTTTTTTTTAAAGCAAGCAAGCAAAATTCCTAATCTCTCTAAAAGTCCTTTGATATTTCTTCACATGTTCTTATAAATACCCTTGCATCAGAGGCACTTCAAAGTTGAAAACCTAAGACCTATGTCTTTTAGGTTTGCTTTTTCAGATTGCAAGAAACAGATACAGACAACACAATTGCCTCCACAATTCCAGTTAGTGTTTATGAAGATCTGAAATATCATTTATGACTGTTAAAGATACAAAACCCTCTCAAGATATTCGAAATTTGTAGTAGCAACCTAATTATCTTGTTGATACTGTAATAACATTACCATTTTCATGACTCGCTTTCTCTCTCTCTTTATCACCTCTGCTTCTACTGCTTCTGATTATCTTTTCTCAGTACCTCCTGCATTCAGAATTTCCTAAGACTCTATAAAGGATGTCATGGTACACAGCCCAGGTTTCCCTTCAGGATCAAGCACCCATCCCTCCACCTCCCTTGAGTGTCACCTGCTGACATTTCCCAGCTGAGTCTGTCTTCAGGAATTGCCGTGTAACAAGGAAGTGGCGCCCAAGATTATGCTCCCAACCTGAAAGAAGCCCATATCTGCTAACTGATCAGCGTGGTTGGTATCTGATGGGCCATCCATCTTGCGTCAATTGGGACAACTTTGGAGCACCATTCCAGCTTCGGAGCTCCTCGTATGATCTGCTGAAACCTCTGTTGCAAGAGCATTACAGTTGAACTCCCCCTTATTCCTAATTGTGCTGCCCACACTCCTAACCTATTTTTCCCCAACACACACTAATAAATCTACTGCATACAAACTCAGATTCTCAGTCTCTTTCCAAGGGAATGCTATCTGCTACAGAATCTGATTGGGTCGATTGAATATTATTCCATTATCCAATACATAGTGTTCCTAATAGGATGAATTCCTAATGACAGCATAAACTCCCGACCTTCCTTACGTCTGTTCTGTATATAGTGGACTTTTGCTAAGGCACTGACTTTTGTTCCAAACATATAAGGACACAGTAGCAGGGTCGATTCCCTAAAACAAGGTTTTTATGTGTTTGCTTTAATTAAAAACAAAAAGTAGACTGTGGGCACAGAAGCTGCTTGGGACTCATGGACTCACAGTAAGATACACATGTAAAAGACTAACAAAGGACCTGAATTTGGGGAAAGTGTTCAGAAACTATTTCTGTGTTATTATTATTGATGCTTATCTCTACCTCTTTTTTTAAAATACAAGCAAATAAGAAACACACACGTTTATATAGATAAAGTAGATATCCTTCCTTCTCCATTTGTGTTCTTTACCCAAAGGTAGTAAAGTATGTACAATGATCCGTGTCTGGTTTTTATCACTTAAAATATATTTTAGAGATCTTTCCTTATTGTTTATTATTATTATTATTCATTCATTTTTGTTTAAACTAAAAATAAAAACAATTCACCCATTTCTCCCACTCCACCCCCACCCACCTCTCACAACCACCAATCTGTTCTCTGTATCTATGAGTTTGGTGTTTTGTTTGTTTTTCTGTTTGTTTAGATTCCACATATAAGAAAGATTATATAGCACTTCTCTTTCTTTGTATGACTTATTTAATTTGCCATGATGCGTTCAAGGTCCACACATGTTATTCTTTTTTATGGCTGAATAATATTCCATTGCATATATATATGCATATATATGCATATATATATATATACCACAGTTTCTGTATCCATTTATCCATTGATGGGCTCTTAGGTTGCTTCCATGTCTTGGTTATTATAAATAGTGCTGCAATAAGCATAGGGGTGCATATATCCTTTTGAGTTAGTGTTTTCATTTTCTTCAGATAAATACCCAGAAGTGGAATTGGTGGCTCATATAGTAGTTCTATTTTTAATTTTTTAGGAAACTCCATAACGTTTTCCATAGTGGCTGCACCAACTTACATTCCCGCCAATAGTGCGCGTGGGTTTATTAACACTTGTTACCTCTTGTCACCTCCTCACTAACACTTGTTGTTTCTTATCTTTTTGATAATAGCCATTCAAACAGGTGTGAGGTGATATCTCCTGTGCTTGCGATTTGCATTTCTCTGATGATGAGCGATATTAAGCACCTTTCATGTTCCTATTGGCCGTCTGTATGTCTTTTTTGGAGAAATGTCTATTCAGATCTTCTTCTGCCCATTCCTTATTCAAATTACTTTTTTGCTACTGATTTGCATGAGCTCTTTGTATATTTTGAATATTAGCCCCTTATCAGATATATGGTTTGCAAATATTTTCTCCCATTCAGTAGGTCCTCTTTTCATTTTGTTGATTTCCTTTGCTGTGCAGAAGCTTTTTAGTTTGCTGTGGTCCCACATGTTTTTTGTTTTTTGTTTTGTTTTGTTTTTTGCTTTTGGTGCTTTTGCTTTTTGTGTTAGATTCAAACAGTCACTGCCAAGGACTTTCCTTGGTAGAAGTTTCCTACCCATCCATGGTTTCTTCTAAGAGCTTTATTAGTTCAGATTTTACCTTCAAGACCTTAATCCATTTTGAATTAATTAATCCCAGCCTACTGGATTATTTTCTTATGTTTATTTCTTTGAAGATGTTAAACATGTTCATTTGGGAGTCTTTCTCAAGTTGCTTCAGAATATATAGTTTCTGCACTGCAATTTTTTGTCTATTAAGTGTACTAACTCATTCTCATGGCATTTTTTTTCTAACTTGTGTACTTAGTAATTTTTTTTATTACAGGCTTAATCCTCAGTGGAAATTGTTTCCTGTGGGAATCCTCTTACTCTGGGTAGTCTTAGGGCTGGCTCATTTGTTTCTTGTGAAGTCCTATTGTTTTCATTTATTTTGCACCAGTTTTTATGTAAATCTCTTGGTTCTGTTTCCATATTTTGTGTTTCATGGATAGTGAAGATCAAGTTCCCTCCCCCTACATACAGAATAGTTTTAAGGACACTAGTGTTTTCTGGTTGACTTTTCATGCCTGACAAAGGGTGGTCCACCAGTTCCTAGATGAGACACTAGATCATGGTGCAATCTTCCTTGCTGAATCTTTCTCTCAAGGAAGTTCTTCCAGACATCCCATTTTCTGAAAAATGTTCAGTTCTGGCATCCCATTTAAACTGGGATTGAAAACCTTAGACATCATCTTTTTTGAATGTACTATTTAATTAAAATAGACTGCTCTCCAACTTTCTTCTCCCTTAACCAATCCAATCCCTCCTCCTTCATTCACCCTGTGTGTTTCTACTCCTTCCAGACCAGAGGTTCTCAACCTAATGCTCACTAGATTTACCTGGTTAGCTTAAGCCAAAACCAAAAACAAAACAGATGTCCATTCAAGCCAATTAAGCCAGAACCTTTGTGGTGGATCCTTCCTGGGGCATGATTCTTTTTTTTTTTCTTTCCTTCTCCCTCACCTTCTCCTCTTCCTCCTCCTTCTTCTTCTTCCCTCCTCATCCCCTCTTCTCCCTATTCTCCCCATTCTCCTCCTCTCCTTCTCCTTCTCCTTCTCCTCCTTCTCCTTCCCCTTCTCCTTCTTCTTCTTCTTCTCCTTCTTCTATCCTCTGATTGCTATAATCTATAGCCAAGGTTGCAATCCTTTCTTCTGGACCCAGAACAATTAACATCTCTTCAGTGAAATCTTCTCCAACTTCTCCAGGAATCAGTTCTCTGTCTATGGTCCCCCGAGCACTTTTCCCTTTGCTTTTCCAGAACTAATGACATTTAATTTCCCTACACAAGATGAATATCCCTTTGGTTTGGAAATGTGTCTTATACTTTAACCTCCATTCTATTTCCAGCACCTAGACAGTATCTGGCACATAATGGTACAAGATTATGGGATAAATAAATGGATGGACGGATGGATGGACCCAAAGTTGAAGTCCTATTAATCATTAAGATTTGATAATCCTTTGTTTCCTCTAGGCTTGCCAGCCAAAAGACAAATAAATAAAGCTGTTGGCTTCCCTGGGATCATAGGAAAAGAAAAACACCAGGACTTTCCAATTAAGGATCCTGCCCCTGGAGACAGTTCTCGCTGCCAAATGAAAAGCAATATGAACATCCTATTGGCCTCTGAAATCTCCTCTCTCAGATCCACAATGCTTTTCCTCCTTAAACTCCTATGATGTTTCCATTTTTCATTGCTGAATGAGGAATCAGCGGTGCACTATGCCTGAACTGCTTTCTCCCACAGGCGATGCCAATCTCTTGCTAACAAACCAAAATTAAGTTAAAAAGAGAGCGTTGGTTTTTAAAGTCATTGCCAAAGGGCTCTGTATGATTAATACGTTCCACCAGTTCCCTTACCCCAAGTTCATCACATGCAATTTCACTCTGAGGTACGTTGTTGCTTCTCGTTGGGTCATTGATTGGTATCTGCGTGCATTCATTCAGCAGATAACTTACTGAACACCTACTGCAGGCATGGCACTCTGCTCTTGTTAGCTTTAGCTCTCCAGTTTACGTTTCTGTGGGAAGAAATGTATTGTATTTGTAACCAAAAACAATTAGGTGACATCATGCGAAGTTGCCTCTTGTTCAGTCATTTTATTTTATTTTACCCAAATAAAACCCACAGAAAACAAATAACCAGCAATTTCATATGGTTCAGCTTAAAACCTAACTTTATGAATTGTATAAGTAAGGCTACTCACATAAGAAAGTGATTAAGGGAGCTGGCTTTGTCATTTTGTCTATTATAGAGTGTGGTACCTACAGCCTCAGAGCTTTTGAAAAAGTCTGACATACTCTCTCTCCTAAAAAACAATACCCCAAATGCAAAGGAAAAAATGTAAAATCAAAATTAAAAAATATTTAATAAATATAAACAATATGATCATGTCAACTCCATTGTTATTGTTAATAAGTATTTCCTGCATTTATAAATACATTTGTTAATTCAGAATGCACATAATTACTGAAAGGTCACAGTAAATAAATTTATTTGCAAATAATTTCAAAACCAAAACTTTTAAAAATAACTTTCAAACCAAATTTTGAAACCACTAAGAAAAAAAGTTAGTGTATAAGGGATGCATTTTAACATGTTAGGTGTGATATGGAGACAGAACTCTAAAAATAGAAGTGCCAGGCCCATTAGGTTATGAAAATAGCGTGCCTAGGTGTCTCAGTTGGTTAAGCATCAGACTCTTGATTTTGGCTCAGGTCAAGATCTCACAGCTTGTGGGTTCGAGTCCTGCATAGGGCTTCATGCTGACAGTGCTGAGTCTGCTTGGGATTCTCTGTCTCTCCCTCTCTCTCTGTCCCTCCCCTGCTCATGCTCTCTCTCTCTCTCTCTCTCTCTCTCTCTGTCTCTGTCTCTTTCAATAAATAAACTTAAAAAATAATTAAAACTAAAAAAATTTTTTTAAGAATATGAAAATAGCCCTGGAAGCTCAAAGGAATTCCTGTTCCCTACCCCCAGAAACCCTGGTGAATCAGAAAGAATTAGGATTTGTAAAATGCAGGCAAATACTGAGCTTGGGTGTTAGAGAACTCACAGTTGAGAGAATGTCTGTTGCAGAGAATACGGATTAAGAGGAATTATCACAGTAACTACTGAGAATTCCTTGCACTCTTGTGAATTATAAGTGTCCAACAACAAATGAGCTGAGCCTCAACCAGACTCTCTAGGGTCAGCTTAATGATTTGTCAGAGCCCCTCCCACTGGAAATGGTTGTGGGGGGGGGGGGGCAGGTTCTCTGTTGATCCTGAGATCCTCCGACTTCCCTTCAAAAATGACTTATCTGGTAAAGCATTGCCAGCAGGGCGCACCATTGAGACACCAGAAACCGCCCAACAGGCATCAGCGCCTAGAAGGAAATCTCTAGACTTGGCTGAGGAAGAATCACCAGACACTGCGTGGGACAGGGACCTCAGGCTGCCAGGCCTTCCAGGGCTCAGCCCGGATCGTGGTTGTGGGAAAGAGGACTCCTGAGAAGGGAAGCCATAGCTTGGTCCCGGCACACGGTCGGGGCCCAGCATCGCGTGGTTCAGGGAGACGGAGGGCGGGATATCCCCACCCCCACATGTTCGCCGAGGAGTCACACCACAGATTCAAGGAAAGGACTTTGTGGGGAAAACAGTCCTCCTGAGCTCAGGCCACACATTCTGATTATTACCCTGAACCCTAGCCATTATCAAGAGCACCTGGAGAAGCTGAATGGGCATTCGTACTCCCTTGGGCCTAATGGGAAAAGAAGCTTCAGAGAATCGCTACATTTTTACACTTATCCCTTTTTATACTCAAAGCTCAGGTAGCTTATTCATTCTGTTGATCACCTGGTAGACAGCAACATACACCTGCCGACTAACAAATGCTTGAGGTGCAGGCAATATCCTTTCCCTGGCTTTACACCACTGACCCCCCAGGTCCCTTTGACTGTATGTGCAAGCAGGCACTGCATACAACAGCTCACAATAGCACTCTTGAGTTAGTTTCCCAATAGTTATTTAGGAAAATAACCCAAAATGGTGGTTTCTTTTAAAAGAAATGAAAGTATTCTCTCTTAACCCCACACAAGCACACATATATAGTGAATTCACGAACGTCTTTCTCTCTGCTCATCCCCAATCCCCCAACCTCTCCACCCCCACCTCATATGTTCATTACCCACTACCATGCTGAGAGAGCAAGGGAGTGGTGTGACATTTTAACAAGAGACAAGTTACTAAACCCGCAAACCCAAACTATGCCCAGGAGTGATAATATTCCCTTCATAGAATTTTTGGGCGGATTTATTGAGATAATGCTTATAATGACCTTTGCCTTCTATAGACAAACAATAAACAGTGGCTGTTACTATTGTTATCATGCGAGGCTATTGATGCAAATCCTTCCAAACGCGACTCTAGCATTTATGATATTGAAAAGGCCAAAAAGATTAAATCTGAAAACTGAGAATAGTGTTTTATGGCAGGATGTCTTCGTACTTTCCTCTAAATAATCAGTGGGCTCCATGATTTTTTTTAGAGGAGTAATTTTTTTTATTGTGACAAAATACACACCCAACATAAAACTTACCATTTTAACCATTTGTAAGTGTATAATTCAGTGGCGATAAGTCTATTTACACTGTTGTGCAAACATCACCACTATCCATCTGCAGAACTTGTGCATCATATTACACTGAAAGTCTGCACCTAGTAAACAGTAATTCTCCATTCCCTACTTCCTCTGCCCTGATAACCACTGTTCTACTTTCTGTGTCTGAATTTGACTATTTTAGGTTCCTTATATAGGTGCCTAGGGCACATACCCAGAAGGGGAGCCTAGTCTTTTATCCACCATTTTGGGTTATTTTCCTAAATAACTATTGGGAAACTAACTCAAGAGTGATATATATATATATATATATATATATATATATCTCCAAGTCTTTGTTACTGGACACTTGGGCTGTTTCTGCCTTTAGGCTGCAATGAGCATGGGTGTACAAACATCTCTTCGAATCTCTGCTTTCACTTCTTTAGGGCACGTACCCGGAAGTGAAGCTACTGGATCGTAAGTTAAATCTGTATTTAATTTTCTGAGGGACCACAATACTGTCTGCTAGAACAGCCGCCTCGCTTTACATTCCCATCAGCGATGCACCAGCGCCCCAGTTTCTCCACACCCTGGTCAACACTTGTTACTTTTTGGGTTTTTTAACAATAACCATCCTAATGGATATGAAAGTGGCATCTCTTTACAGTTTTGACTTACATTTCCATAATGATCAGTGATGTTGAGCATCTTTGCATGTCCTTATTGGCCTTTTGTATATCTTCTTTGGAGGAATATCTATTCAAATCTGTTGCTATTTTTTAATAAGGTTTTTTATTGTTGAGTTATAGGAATTCTGTATATATTTTGGATATTAATTCCTTATCACATAAAAATTTACAAATATTTTCTCTGATTCTGGGGTTGCCTTTTTCCTCTATTGATAGTATCCTTTGATACACAAGCCTTTTAATGATGAAACCTAATTTACTTATGTTTTCTTTCGTTTCCTGTGCTTGTGGTGTCCGATCCAAGAAGGCATTGTATCCAATGTCAATTTTGTCATGAAGCTTCTCTCTTGTGTTTTCTTCTAGGGTCTTATGGTTTTATTAGCTCTTGTGTTTAGGTCTTTGATCTATTTTGAGTTAATTTTTTACATGGTATAAGGTAAGGCTCCAGCTTCATTCTTTTGCTTTATGGATATCTAGTTTTCCCAATATGATTTATTGATCAATGGTATTTTTTAACCTAGCCTAATAGAGTCAATCTGCCTATAAGGGATTAAAAAAGAAGAAGGTCAGGATAATATTGAATCACTTCACAAATTATGTTCTAATAAATTTGTTTCATAGCTACATTATAGATACTCTTAAGTCCTTCTTATAACATTACTAAGTAGTACTATTAATTTCCAAATGGTACTATAGAATTTAAAACAGAAACATTTGTATTCCTCTGATCAAAAGAAAAATTGTCATTAGGTTACACCCGGGTCTGGCTTATTTTATATTAGGATAGGTAATTTGGTATTTAGGTAGACTTCTTGCCTGACAAATACTAATTTGTACAATAGGGTATTTTAAAAAAGAAAGAAAAGAATGTAAATCTTCACCAATAGTTATCCTATACTGAAGTGGAAATTTTCCTATTTTAAAGTTAAACAGACAAGAAACTAGGAAAATGAGTAAGTATATCCATACCTACAATCAACTGACACTGGGAAAAAATAAGAACTCAAGAAATAGTGGAGAGGTTTATTTTCCTTTCCCCTTTGTCATCTCCGAGTCTGTAAAATCCCAAGGCACGTCTGTTTATTTTCCCACCTTTCTGGCCTATCCTTATTATGGGGAAGGAAACTGGGATTGAACTAATGAAAGAATGAGGAAGGACAAAAGGAGAAACAGATCAAATGTTCACGTATGCCCTTTCTCTCATTCATTAAAGTACACATTATTTTTAACAAATTATCAAGCCCAACGATCAACTCGATGAGGCTGTGTATTTTGATGACGTCAGTTACATTTCCTTGTCTTGGAGACCTAGTGAGATAATAGCATGACAGCTTCGATTCTGCCCCTAAGAAGACTATCTAAGGACTGAAGAGGTGAGAAGCCATGAAAAGAACATAGCAAGAGTCAGGAGTAGAAAACAGCAAGACTCAACGCACCCTGAAAAGCCTTGTGAGCCCCTAAAGCCCAAGAAAGGGTAAGATAAAAAATATAGTCAAAATAGCAGAAGGAAGTCATAAGCAAATTAATACATAACATAGAATTCTATAAACTTTGTTGTTTGTCTCTTTGCTTTCCAAGTTTGTTGGTTTGATAAAAGACCCCTTAAACAAAGTTTAGATTATTTCTCCATTGTCCTGTTTCAGTAGTTCTTTTAGAGATCAGTGTCTGCCTGGAGTTGCGTTTAAGTTGTAAAGAAAATTCTTCCCTGCCCTTCTTGACTTTAAATACAATTTACTCCTCCTGTTGAAATATAGTGGGAACACTCTGTCTGTTGAAGAATAGGTTCATTGTTTTCTAAAACTGATAAGTTATTTCTTCCAGAGCACCGATGTTCTGAATGGGTTAAGGCCTGTTTTCATCAAAAATATAAAGCACAGGAGTGAAAATCCATTTTGTTTTCAAAACAAAAAGTGAAAGAGAAATAAGTCAAATCAAGGAACGGCCCATTTCCTCCCGCACACCCTTTTTAAACATATGCCTGCTCTTATCCCGCTTTCTTCCTGCTGTTTTCCACTCGGCTGTTCCATATCTGGCCAAACAGGGAGGCTAGAATTTCCTTGAATTTCTATGAATCTGTTTTGTGAGTTTGAGTTGTTCTTTGCTGGCACGGCTCAAATGCATGCTGACAGAAAGAGACAAGTTTACAAAATGATGAAGTTTTAGCTGACCAGCTTCCCAGTTTGGAAACTCGAGGGGTCACTGAGATTTTCTGGGCTTTAATTTCCTGCTCACAGAGCAGCCATGCAGTGGCCATCGCCTAGAGTCTGAGGATATTTCGGGCCAGAGTTTTCCTACAGCTTCTCTTAAGCAATGGTTTTCAGGCGAGGCTGTACACATCCAGAATTAGTGTGCAAACCGTATACTGTTTTTATCGGATTCTGAAAGGAGCCCATGATCCCAAGAAAAAAAGGTTTAGAATAAAAGTTGCCTTAGGAGCTTAGGATGACGGAAGGAAGTATGCAAATGAATTCGCACTGGAAGAGTTTGAAATCTAGTTAGGGAGCCACACTTAATGCAGCCGATACAATGGGAGAACCATAAAAGGCAAACATATCCAAGAACTTCATTTTGCGGTGCAGTCTGCAGGAGGCCAGAAAAAGAGGGAGAAGAGGGAGCGCGCAGAAGACAAGGCGTCCTGGAAGAGGTGAGATTCGACATCCCTCTGTTCTCCCATCTCAGGTGTCATTCCAGCATGTTCTTGTTGAACACATAAAGTAAGTGATCATTCGTTTCTTCTCTAAAATGTTAGCCGTTTGGGTTATAAAGCTGAAATTGTGTAAGAGTTTCTAGGTAATTCTAACCCTCTATGCTAACCATTTTAACCATGCTCCTTTTAGAACCTGATAGAGACAACACCGACAATGCTTTTCAATAATGGTCAATAAGCAAGGTTCCTAAATTCTTGATTGCTGTTTCCCTCCATCTTCTTGTAAATTGACTTGAAACACGAAGCTGGGGGCATCTGGGTGGCTCAGTCGGTTGAGCGGCCGACTTCAGCTCAGGTCATGACCTCTCGGTCTGTGAGTTCGAGCCCCGCATCGGGCTCTGTGCTGATGGCTCAGAGCCTGGAGCCTGCTTCAGATTCTGTGTCTGCCTCTCTCTCTGCCCTTCCCCTGCTCACGCTCTGTCTCTCTGTCTCGCAAAAATAAATAAATGTTAAAAAAAATTAAAAAAAAAAAGAAACATGAAGCTGGTTTCTGGGACCCATCCCATGCTGGGCCTCACTGTCTCCCCCTAGCCATCACCTGCACTGAACACCAAAGTGGCCAACTCATTTCACATTCTCTGGAATGCAAATTTATGAAAAGAGAACGCATGCCTAAGTATTTAAAGAATTCTAATGACTTTTGCATCCTCTGAGCTACTTCTCCCTTTCACTAGCAGAAATAATTGCGGTGCCCATACCAGGAAAATAGAACTTTATCTTCTCTAGATGGTATCTCTATATTGTCCGTCATCTTTATTGCATTTCCTGTTTCACCTTCCTGCTCAGGGCCTTAGGTCCTTAGGTCCTTCACTTCGCAGGAAATAGACTCACATATGTGATACTTGAAATATATTTTAAGTAAAAAGATTAAAACTCCTTGGTGGATTATGAGTTATGGTTGGGAGCTTCAGCCCTTACCTTTTTTTTTCTTAGTCAAATTGCTTCTCTTAAGTATATGTTTTTGACAGACTGCTAAATTTATGTCAATAACAACTAAAAATTACCTTAATTATCATTTGGAAATAAGTACAAATCGAAATGGAATGCAAATGAAGGAATCGAAATTCAAAGTCCTCTTAATCAGAGACTTGTCCAGTCTGCTACATTGTTAATGGAAATTTCTAGATTTCTGTTCATGGTTCACTTTTTGTCCAACTTACCAGTACAGAGAGGAAAATCACAGAATGATCAAGGATAAGTAATTATTATTTACTGCATGGTGAAAATGTGTTGTTCGACTTAGTAGTAAACAATGTCAGAACATCAAGACTATTTCTATCTGCAAGGCTTGCCTGGTGAGCTGTCCACCATCTTGCCGGCATGAGCCATCTTTTCCTCCTTTTAGAGATCGGGCTCGCCTACACCTTGGAATTTCCGGAAACGAAACAGTACTGATGACTGTGTCTCAAACCTAGAGATTTTGATTTGATGGTCTGGGGTGAAGCCAGCAAACTGGGAGTTTTAAAAGCATCCCGGGTGATTTTAATGTGCGGCCAGGTTGAAAACCACTGCTTTACACCCTAAACTGTACCTGCGCTGTGAAAAAACTCTGTTTCCGCACATCGTAGATAAGAGGCTTTCTGGTTAAGCTGAAGAGTATCTCCATTTCGAGGCTTTCTGCTGACAAATGTTTTATATCTAAAGGCATGCCTCATTCCTATGCCTGTCTTACTTGATCCTCCTTTTATTCACTGAGCACTTATTATGCACCAGAGACTGCAAGTTCAGATTCCTTCCTGTCCACCTAGGTCCTGACCACTCCCTCTTTAAAATACCTACAGGTTTCAAGGCAGTGTCAGGTTCTTTTCCACCCCGGGAACGTGCCCCCCGCTCTGTCTTCATTCTTTGTCTTGGCAAGGATTCTACCCATATTTCTAATCGCATCTTGATTGTGAAAAAGCATTTTCCATTTTAGAGAATAAATACTAGGGAACATCTTTTTAAATAAAGGATTTGTGTTGTCATGGTAGTAATTAGTCTCAGCTCAGCACCAAGTGAAAAAATGTGCCTCTCTACTAGGTAAATGTGGTAGCACTTACCAAAAAGATCTAGAAATCTGCAACCCCAAATTAAGGAAGAAGTTGTCTTTCCTTTTCTAGAAGCAACAAAGATGATCTTCTGCCCTTGAAACTATTTTAGTGTCAGGCTACGTGTTCAAAATAAAGGTGATAAATCCTTGAGGCAGAATGTGTTCAGACAGGTGTTACAGACAATCGGTGGGATTTGGGATCAAACGCCATGCCTTAAGAATACCTAATTTACCAGCATGAGGGATTAAGGCATCCGAGGCTAATAAAAATTGCTAAAAACCAACAATGAAGCTAGGTTGGCATAAAGCTATATTTTTAATGAATGCCATCCTAGGATAAGTTTGTGGGTAGCTCTACCATTTAAAAATTGATAAGATATGGTTAAATACATTTGGGATTGTTGATTAAAATTCTCGTGTTCCTTTTGTTCCTTTTACGATTATAGCTATGTCTTCAATAAGTACTATATACTCAAAATAGAAAAATCCAAAGTCAGCAAAGTACAGAGAAGAATTATTTGTGATAAAACTTTGACCTAAGTCAACCGTTAACATTTTAGATTGTGTCCTTTATTGATAGATAGATAGATTGATTGATTGATTCACAAATACAGATTTTATATAAAACAGGTTAATAGTGTACACAAAACTTAATATCCAGGCATTTCTTTAAAAGTTCCAGGTCATCTTTCAGACTTCAAAACTTCACCAGTACTTGTTCTCATATTACTAAAGTATAATAACTTGATAAACCTGGCCGGTTATACAAATGCTCTGAGGGCTGAGATAACATGCAAATAAACCTTACATATCAATGTGTGAAGGCTGGACAGACCACACAGTGCGAAATAGGAAGTGCACTCTGCAAAGCTAACTTGCACATTCACTGTCCGAGTTACAGCATCTTCGGGGGCGCCAGGCGTCAGGCACATCACCTCTTTTCAATAAAATGGTAAGTAATAGATTTTATGACTCTCCCTGGTCTCCTGGCAAACATCTCATCTTCTCTACTTAGGGCAGAAAGGGGTGGGGTTGCTTCTCAGCCAGGTCCTCCAAGCCTTCGGAATTTTCGCTTGACCCATTGTTCCATTTGCAAATAAAGCTGCTGAGTGTTATACCAGTTGAGTGTCTGTGGCTTCAGGATTTCCCCTTTCTGACTCTAGCCTTCAGCCTGCAGGAAAGGCTATGACTTACGGAAAGAAAAATTGCGTTCTTTGCCTTTGCCACTTAAGATATAGTTAGGTGCCAGAATCAGTAATGTAGTCAAGTTTCCTATCATAAGCATTTTGGATCCCAGAAGAGAAGTCTGATGACAAACGTTGGGCAATCTTGCTGCTGAGTGCCATTTTGACCACACAGTGGATTTTTACAAAGGAGCTCTTTTGTTTAAAGTGCATTTTGTTATTTCAATTAAGAGAAGCAAACAAAACCCAAATAGTCCAAACCTTAAGGACAGGTTGTGTTCCCAAAGTTAATTGAAAGTCATTATTTGGAGCACATTTAAAATAGTGACTGGGTTCCCAACTGTACCATAAAAACTAGCTTAATCCATGACGTAGCTGAACTGCGGGGTCGGTATTCTGCTACACAGTTTCCTATTATTTCTCTGTAAAAATTGCCTGCATTCTTATATGTGTCGTGTTCTAGTAGTCTAGAGGAGAGCTAACTTTCTATCCCGTATGCCGCCTCCACCATTCCCCAGTTCCTAGAAGATTAGAGACGTAGTCATCCCTTCTGTCACAGGGGAGAGGATTGCATGCTTTGCTAGGCCCTGGTGAAAAGACAGGGATTGAGACATGACTCCTGCAGCTACTCAGCTGGGGCAAGGGATGCACTGCTGGCATTGAAATCGAGAGGGCAAAGGGGTCATGGGATGTGTTTGTAAGTCTGGAAACTCTTGAGCCAGAATTGGGAACTACAGAGGTGAGAGAGAGAGTAACTTCGCCATGGAGGAGAAGAGATGGGGTCAGAGTTGTGGACTCACAGCAGGGAGGAATGAGTAGCCATGGAGGAAATGGTGGCACACGAATCCTACCTGCAGTCAACTCTCAGAGGAAGGCGGCCACCTTCAAGATGGCACTTACAAGTTCCTGTAGTGTTCACAACTGCGTCTTTAGGTCCCAGATTCTTAGAAGAAAGCTCGACTTTAATTAGTGATTACTGATAGCCTTTCCAAAAGTGAGATTTACTGAGTTATGTAGATTTTCTCAGGGGAAACAAGATGAATAACACCAGAAACAATGGTTTACCTGGACAGTGTGTATTTGGTGTGATACGTAGGCAATGTTTTCTTAGGGGATTACCGTCTCCCTATTACAGAAGTAACATACGGTGTTAAAGAAAATTTCTTAGAAATAAAGATTTGCAGAAATGAAACAATATATGTTTTCTGTAGTTTCAACACTTGATTATTGTGAAGTGAGTACAGATCCTCTAGAATTTTATCATTTTAAAACATTTTATAAATACGATTTTCTGTAAGTATTCTCATACTTTGTAAACCATTTCCTTACCTGATTTTTTATTTGAAATATCTTGAATAATATCTGAGTTATGCTATCATTTTTAATGATGAATCATTTTTCCATGACTTAATCATTTCTGTATAGTTAGACATTTAGATTGTTTCTTATTCTTCTTTCTTCATGGTAACGTAGGCAATATATTCATTTATACACATCACTGCTCAAGAAAGGTATAGATTTGGCCCATGTTCTTTAGCACACGATTCCACGTTTTAGAAGGGGAAGGACACGGCAACAGGATTCTAATTCTCAACAGCTGCCCCTGTGGAAATTGACTTGATATACGAACTTAGACAAATTAACTCACCTCATGGTCCTGAAATGAAAAAATATAGGATGTTACTCATCTGTATGACAAGTAATTTTGGGTACATTTCAATTTGCTTAATTTTCTGGATGAAAAAGAAGGAACAGATATCTAATGCAGAAATTTTTGTATGTTGATGGGGGGGTGAGGAAAAAATCTTTGATGAATACATTTGGAAGCTTTACAAAATGGAGTCAAAATCAGTTTTGGAGTTCCTGTCTGTGTGTTTTGCTTCGTTCATTTGACTTTCAGTTGACATGTGAACTACTGACAAAAGAAATGCGCCATCACCCCCCACAATCTTTCAGCAAATGTTTATTGAGCCTCTACTCCATGCTGGGCTTCGGCTGGACCAGAATGCAAGGTGAACGATGCAGGTGGCGTCGCAGCTTCCTGGAGCTTGCACTTACTGCAGTGGGTCTGAAACCTTAGCATGCCTCTGAATCACCTGGAGGGTCAAGAACGGGGTCTAAGATTTTGCTTTTTTTTGGTTTTTTGTTTGTTTGTTTGTTTGGTTTTTTTTTAGTATTTATCCTTGAGAGAGAGACAGAGCATGATCAAGGGAGGGGTAGAGAGAGAGACACAGAATCCGAGACAGGCTCTAGGCTCTGAGCTTTCAGCACGGAGCCCGACGCGGGGCTCAAACTCACGAACCGCGAGATCATGACCTGAGCAAAGTCAGATGCTTAACTGACTGAGCCACCCAGGTGCCCCAAGATTTTGCATTTCTAGTAAGTTTTCAGACAGTGCTGCTGATCCAGGCACTCGGAGAACTGCAGTTTCATAGAAGTGATCGATAAAAGTTAATCAAAGTAAACACGCCAAATACCTTGTGGTGACCTCAAAGGCGGTAAATAGGAGCTGAGAAAGAAGCCGGAAAGGAGACATCCTCTTTAGGGCTCGGGTCCCCGATCAAGTGATGTTTAAACCAAAGCGCCGGATCTCAACTCTGGCTGCACAGTAGAGTCACTTGAGCAGCTTACAAGTCATACCCATTCCCAAGGTGCCAACCAAGACCAGTTAAATCAAAACCTTGAGGTGGGAGGTGGGGCCCAGCGAGGGTTGAGAACCGCTGCACCAAACAGTAAGAATGAGCGGGCACAGGAAATGTGGCGGTAAGAACCACTTCAATCAGAAGAAATGGCAGGTGCACAAGACAGGAGGCAGGGGACGGCCTGGACGGGCAAAAATGCCAGAATGGCTAGAGGATAATCAAGAAAAGAGAAGAGTGGCCAGAGAAGGTTTTAAGAAATAGGCCTCAGCCCAGGGATTGGTTCTTATGTTGTCCGCCCTACCAGTCCCCTAAGCGAAGGAGTGAGTGCCATTATCTAGTTTACGCTTTGAGAAGAGGGCCACTTCTGAAGTGACGTGCATACTCTGCAGGCAGCCTGGACCATGCTTGGGGCTTAAATATTGACTTTTTCTCCCTCACCCTTTAAAATTGCACCTAATTTGAATGCAGCCAAGTTAAAGAATAAATAATGTAGAGTTTCTGAAGGAATAGGTTTAGGGGCCATCGAATAACTTGAGTGGCTTTAGTGAAAGCCCAGTTGAGAGCTGGTGTCCCAGGGAAATCAGAGAACATAAAAAGTGAGCTAGAAGGATCTCTTTAAGAGCTAGGGTTCCAACCCTCTTCTTTCAAGGAGAATGTGATTCTTTCTCTTATCGTGTAAGCTGGTGGGGCCCTGAATAGTATGCTGAGACCCCCAAATGGAAATCCATTGACCTCCACATGCTTCTCTCCATCTCCACTAGCTGGCTTATAGCCTCATTTTCTGCCAAAGGGGCCACACCAGCAACATCTAACTCGATGTGTTAAAGAAAAAAAAATCCTGTGCTATGACAAGCAAGTTTTAAGTCAAGGACGGGGGTTCAAATATTAAAGGATCTCTCTTATCTACACGTCAAGGCCTGTAGGAGGAAATGAGACCCACTTCTTGGAGCACATTTTAGCATACGTTAAATGTGTGACACCCTTGTTCTTAAAGCGAGCGGGTGTGGGACTCCAGCTCTTGATTTGGTAACTTCAATATCACTTCCCCAATTCTCCAAGTTACATTCCATCTGCCCTCTCTGTCCTCTCATGCCATTCTCTTTTTAAAATATTAAGGTACGGGGACGCCTGGTGGCTCAGTCAGTTAAGCGTCTGACTTCCACTCATGTCATGATCTCACAGTTCGTGGGTTTGAGCCCCACATGGGACTCTGTGTTGACCACTCAGAGCCTGGAGCCGGTTTCGGTTTCTGCGTCTCCTTCTTTCTCTGCCCCTCCCCCACTCATGCTCTGTCTCTCTCTCTCTCTCTCTCAGAAATGAATAAACATTAAAAAACTTTAAGAAAATATTATGGTATGAAAACAATAAAATAAAATATAGTGTGTTATGAAACCGTTTCACAACTTCTCACATACCACCCAGATTTCACACATATTACCATTCTGCCATCTTTTCAAAAAAATGAAAGAGACAAAGTGGAAGCTCCCCTTTTGTCCTTCTCAGTTCCATGTCCCTGCCTCCGACAGCAGAGGGACATTGCCCTGAAAGCAGCATCTCCCCTACACAGACATGTTTTTACATTTTTATTTCATCTGCCTGTATCTATAAAATAATATTTAGTACTGTTTTGCTTGGTTTCATTTGTTTATGATTTCTGCATATTTTTTTTTTCACTCTACACTGGCATGTCTTCGAGATGTGTCCATTTGGTCACATGAAGGTCTAGTTCAAATTATTTACTTGCTGTGTAATTATATAGCAATTTATTTATCTAGGCTTCCAACATTTAATTTGCTGTCATTATTTTCAATTTCGAATGACACTAGAATGCGTATTCTATATAGAGGGAATGGGCACTTTCGAGGTTATTGAATGTTAGCAAATGGTTCTCCAAAGTCATTGTAACAATTTACATCTCACTGGCCTGTGTGATAGTTGTCATTTCTCTATAACATCTCTGGGTTGCCTGGGCGACTCAGTCGGGTAATCATCCAACTCACCTTGATCTCAGCTCAGATCTTGATCTCAGGATCTTGAGTTCAAGCCCCTGGTCAATACATCTCGGGGCGCCTGGGTGGCTCAGTCGGTTGAGCGTCCGACTTCTCCTCAGGTCATGATCTCGCGGTTCGTGAGTTCGAGCCCCGCTTCGGGCTCTGTGCTGACAGCTTAGAGCCTGGAGCCTGCTTCACATTCTGTGTCTCCCTCTCTCTCTGCCTTTCTCCTGCTCATGCTTTGTCTCTCTCTGTCTCAAAAATAAATAAACATTAAAAAAATTAAAAAAAAATACATCTCACTCCATGCTGGGTGTGGAGCCTACTTTAAAAAAATAAATCCATATCATCCCCAATATCAGCTTGTCAGGTTTACTGATAGAGTTCTGAGAACTTGTTATATGTAAAACCCCACTTCATTGTTGCTTTAATTTTCCTGATTACTACTAAAATGGAACAATGGAACATGTTTTCTTAAGTTTATTGACTTTCAGATCTGTAAATCCTCTTCATGTCGTTTGCTCGTTTTCTCATAGATTATCTTTTCATGTTCATTTATCAAAAACCTTTATCTAATTCTAGGCGCTAATCATGGGTCAGTTATGTGCATTGTGAATTTTATGTTCCATGGCTTCTTCTTTATTTTTTTGGTATCTCTTTTTTACAGAGAAGTTTTACACCTTACTGCTAACAAATTTAAAAGTAGGCCTTTTATCATTTCTGGTTTTGATGTCCTTTTGAAGAAGTTATTCCCTACTCCCAAATAGTAAAGCTATTTCCTAACCTCTCCCTTCTTGCTGAACCTTTTAAAAAGATTTGATTTTCATATTTAGAGCTTTAATCATCAAGGTTTTTGTTTATACTTGTGATGTGAAGTAGTCATTTAATATATTCCTATGTGGATAGCCAATTTAGTACCATTTATTTTAGTCTATTCTTTTCTCCTACCACTTTCTAATTCCCCCCCTTGGTCATATGTCCATTTCCATATATGTGTGACTCCCCTTCTAGGCTCTTGATTCCGTCACGCTGGTCAATACGTCTCATAAAATTCCATGTTTGTTTCTTACGTCTTACTCATCTGCTCTGGATTCATATACCCACTTACTCAAGTACGTACACTCTTGCCTACTGTCTAACCATTTCCACAGTTATTGACGATTTCCCTTAGTATTCTCTCAACACAACAAGGACCTACTCACTGAACACAATCCTCCAACCCTATTCCTAGTTCTTAAAACTTCTCCTTGGAAGACATATGTATCATTTTCACTCACACTTAATTGACCAAAATAAGTCACACGTATCTCAGCTGAAATGACAGACATGTAGGGATGTATAATCATCATGCATTCGGGGTAATGGTAGAGACGGGGATCCGTTTGGAAGAATACTATATACTACAATGTATATTGGTCTCTGTGTGACTGAAAACATCTTCATTTTTACTTCATTCTTAAGTGATAGGTTACGTATGCATAAATATTCTAATTTGATAGTTACTTTCCCTCAGGCTTTATTTTTTTAAGCGTTTATTTATTTTTGAGAGAGAGAAAGAGAGAGCGTATGAGAGTGACAGTGAGACTGGGGGAGGGGCAGAGAAGAGGGAGAAAGAGAGAATCCCAGGCAGGCTTTGCGCTGACAGAAGATGGAGGGCTCCATCTCACAAACCTGATCACGACCTGAGCTGAAATCACACTTACCCGACTGAGCCACCCAGGCCCCCCTCTTTCAGCACTTTAAAGACTTATTCCACTGGCTTCTGACTTTGGTTACTGTTGGTATAATTGTGCTGTAAAATCTGTCATTCTCCGTAGGTGAAATTCTGTCATTCCCTTTACGATGTTTCTTTATCTTTATGTTCTGCAGCTTTACTGTATTTCATAGAGATGTGAATTTATTTTTATTTATCCTGCTTGGTACTCAGTATATTGATTTAATCAGGGACCGAGAACATTTTTATACAAAGAACCAAACAGTAAATATTTTAGGCTTACCCCCTTATGATCTCTCTTACAACTTTTCAGTTCTACCGCTTTAGTGTGAAAGCATCCAGAGACAATACATAAACAAATGAGTATGACTGGGGTCCAATAAAACTTTGTTTATAAAAATAGGTGGCAGGTTGAATTTGGCCCACAGGCTATAGTTGCCTGATTTAAAGCCTAATGACTTTTTTTAATTCTGCGAAATCCTTAGCTATTATTTCCTCAAAACTATTACTCTATCATTTTATCCTTCCTGGTTTTTTGTTTTATTTATCTATTTGTTTGTTTGTTGGTTGTTTGTTTAGAGTCTCTATTAGATAAAAGTTAGTCCCATGCTGTCCTTCAAATTTTTTATCTCTGTGTCTTTGTGTAATGAAATCTAAGTCAGTTTATCAACTTCATCTTTCAGTCCACTAAGTTTTTCTTCATCTGTGTCCAAGAGGACCAATTTTCTCAGTCTGCCCAGTACTTTCTCAGTTTTAGCACTAAAGTCCTCTGCCCCAGAAATTTCTAAGGCTCAGATATGCCAGGATAGTTTTTCATTCAATTTATCCCCAATCCATGTTTTATCCCATATACTGAATTTTTGTTTCAATGATTAAGTTTCCATTTCCAATGTTGAATTCATTGTTTTCATCTAATATCTGCCTATTTTTGTTTCAAATATTCTTATATTCTCCTATGGATGTTATTCACATATTTGGTTCCTAAGGACTCGTGAACTTGCAAAGTCATTTTCAGATTGCTCTATTATTTTAATTGAATAGATTAAATCTTCATCTTTTAATTGTTGATTTTGTTAGGGTTTTATTTCTTATTAATAGTTTTCTTCCCATATTTTGGAATTTCGTGATGTAGACCCATTTTGAGAAGGATTTTTTGGTTGGATAGTTTTTTCATCCTAACTGCCTTCCGTTGTGCTTCTCTCTGCGACTGCTTCTTGAGGACTTCAGCCCAGAACCAGGTCTATGCCAACTGCTTGAGCGATCAGGTTCACAGTAATATCGCACATTAGGGATGTTCATTACTAAGTCAACTGGCATCTTAGCCCAGTTCCTGCCCTGGGACGGTGTCTATCCCAGGGTTTCTCAAATCAGCACTTTTATGAATTGTGGGATATTTAAACGCATCTCCGCCTCTGCCCACTGAATGTCAGTAGTACCCTTTACCCCCTGGTTGTGGCAATATACAAAGCATTTCCAGGTATTACAAAATGCCCCCACCCTGATCTATTACTTTATTAAAATCACCCCCAGTTGTAAACTGCTGGTCTACCCTAAGGCAGTTCTTAGCGGCAGCTCCATTTGGTGTCCTTACATAAAGCTGGGACTTAAAAAAAAAAAAAAAAAAAAAAAGCATATCTGTCCTTGCCCTTGTTTTCAAAGCGTGACCCTTGCTCAGGCTTTCGGGTTACCCTGTAGGGCTGAAGTAACGAATGTCTTCATAACCTGAACCAACAGCCCAACTTACCTGCCCACTAGTCTCACTCACAGCCTTGTGTTTCTGTTCTGTTTCTGAAATAGAAATGTTTATCTTTAAATTTTCTCATTTTATATTCTACCTACCACTGACATGAGGCTAGGTCAGTCAGAGAGCCACAAAACTTTAATTTATTGGCCAGAACTTAATTGTTCTTCTCTCTTTTCCCTCACTTCCCTTTAGCTTCATATCTTTCTTTTTTTCCTCTCTCCCTTCATCCTTGATCAGTGACACTGGGTAAATCAACAAGGTGGAGGGAATGTGTCCTCTTCGGGGTTAATGAGCTAGTGGGAGAACTAGTCCCATGTCTTCAGGGCTCCACTTCTCCCTTTTACTCCTGTCCCAACCAGTTTAGACAGAGCTTCTCAAAGCGTGCTCCCTAAACCAGCAACATCAATGTCATCTGGGAACTCAATGGAAATTCGTGGGCTCTACCCAAGACTGACTAAGTGAGTTTTAGGAGTGGGACCCAGCCACTTGTGTGTTAGCAAGCCCTCCAGGCTGATTCTGATGCATAGTAAAGTTTGAGATCTCCTGCACTAAGATTTAGCTAAAGAGGTTTGAACCGGTGGCTCTCAGCCTGACTGCATATTGGCATTGCCTCTTAAACTTCATACAGTTGCATCAGCCACTTCCCCAAAAGATTCTGATTCAGCTTGGGCAGGGCTCAGGTGCACCTGGGTGCTTCAGCTGGTTGAGCATCTGACTTTTGATTTGGGCTCAAATCATGATCTCACAGTGCTGGGATTAAGCCTCAAGTGGGACTCTGTGCTAACAGTGAGGAGGCTGCTCGGGCTTCTCTATCTCTCTCTCTCTCTCTCTCTCTGCCCCTCCCCTGCTCGCACACTCACTTTCTCCCCCACCCTCAAAAATAAATAAACATTAAATAAATAAATAAATCCCCCAAATGATTCAAATACCTAGTTCAACTCTGCATTATTCATGTCCTGCTCACCCATTTTAATGATCACCGATGCCAAGCCTTACCCAGTATTTCAGGAATTCCACGTGGAAGTGGATAACCTTCTAGTGAATGGAATTAAAATAAATTTCATCTGGAAGTGGACTCTCCTGGGTTTGAATCTCAGCGTTGCCCCTTTTCAGCTATGTGACTTTGAACAATTTACCCTCTCTATACCTCAGTTTCTTCCCGTGTAAAAAAAAAAGGGATGAATAACTACACCTACCACTAGGGCTGTTGTAAGGATTACATAGGTTGATAATAGGAATGTCTTCAGAATAATGCCTGTCACACAACAAAATCCACACAAAATTTATCTGAAATATGTATTTTGTAAGTAAAACACGCAAAACACCTTCCAAATAAACTTAAGTCAAAAACGTGTTTTGAGAAGGAAAATTTTTTTAATGTTTTATTAATTTTGGAGAGAGAGAGAGAGATGAGAGACAGAGCACGAACAGGAGTAAGAGAGAGGAAGACACAGAATCTGTATCCAGGCTGTCAGCACAGAGCCCTACACAGGGCTTGAACCCACAAGTTGTGAGATCATGACCTGAGCTGAAGTCAGTTGTTTAACCAACTGAGCCACCCAGGTGCCCCATAAAGGAAGAGTTTTTTAAAAGCATTTATAAAAGGTTTCTCTCTTTTTTTTTCATATTGGAAGTTTTGCTTTAGAAGGCCCACTTTCTCCCAAAAATGTTATATGCTCTTTAAAAATATTGATTCAATAAAAATTAACGTCCTGCATTAAAATTTTTCAGAATTTTACTATACGGTTTTTCACATCAGCTGGTGGAATTATGAAAGCAGAGCTCAGAATCACTTTTCTATCGTCAAATTTGAGCTTCAAACACTGATAAGCCAACAATAAATTCAACCCTTATGTAAATGCTGGCAGAGGTCAAAAGAAGTGGAATCGAAGTAAACTTCGGCTGAACTGGATCTGTGACAGATATTTAGCTGAAAGAATTTGTGTGAAATACAGTGAAAACATTTTAATAAGGTAGATCCCTGGGAGGTTTAGCTTAAGTGAATAAATACATTTTGATGTGTGAATGTGTAAACATCTGCCAAAAACCACGAGCAGTTTTATCATTACAACTTTGAAAGACAAGTAGTTGTGTCTACTTTATCACCAAAGGACATTCCCCCGAAAGAAACTAATTTTGTCACTTGTACCCACAACTGCATGAGACAGCATTTCAGGGCTGGGTGGAGTTTTTCTAATAGCAGAACACAGCTACCCCAACACAATGGGGCTGAGATACATACTGTTTAAATTAGTTACCCAGGGTGTGGAGGAGCGGGGGAGTTTCCAAACTATCTGTTGCTAATTATCAAGCAAACAAGGAAAAGATTGTGAGCGTGGAATTGTTGTAACTTCGGGTTTCTAAGCAAAGTCCACCTGTAGCTACCGAGTGTGCAGAGCTTAGACGGTTTCAATTCTCAATAGATGTAAAAATTAACCAACTTAAGCAAACATTGATTGAATTTGATAAGCAGGGCACGGAGGGAGGAAATTCTAGAAAGTAGTCAGAATTACCAGGCCTTGATGGTTAATTAGATCAGAAAACCCAGATATAACGTCTATATGTCTTGACTCTTCTACTGCCTATTTTCTCACTGTTCTTCCCTTCCACATAGTAAATCCTGCTATTTAATTTGTAAGCCACACACATTGAAAAAAAAAGAAAAAGAAAAAAAGAAAGAGAGAGAGAGATAGAAAGAAAGAAAGAAAGAAAGAAAGAAAGAAAGAAAGAAAGAAAAGAAAGAAAAAGAGAAAGGAAAGAAGAAAGGAAGAAAGAAAAGAAAGAGAGAAAGAAAGAGGGAAAGAAAGGAAGAAAGAAAAGAAGAGAGAAAGAAAGAAAGAAAGAGAGGGAGAGTGAGAGAGAGAGAAAGAAAGAAAGAAAGAAAGAAAGAAAGAAAGAAAGAAAGAAAGAAAGAAAGAAAGAAAGAAAGAAAGATAGATCTCTTCCAGGCCATTCCTGAGAAATGATGCTACAACTACTCTTTCTTTGATCAGTGAAAACACTGGTTTCTCTCTTCTTTAAGGGTTCATTACAGACAGGCAGTCAATACAGAGGTGAGGGAATATTGCTTTCTTGGGCAAGTAACTTGCAAGCACTAGAAACATAGCACATCTTTGCATTTGTAATATCTACATTACTGTTTTCATTGTCAAGGTCTGTATGGAACTAAACAGCTATGGATACTGCATGTATATAGATACTTTTAGAGAAGGATTCTATTTAACCGTATGCTACTTTAATTATTCTAGTTAATTTGTACCTTTAAGTGTTCTACACCCATGAAAAATGATAGTTATAATAAAGGGCTCTCGGAACCAGTAGGCTGAGGCTGAAGCCTTGCCCCAACGGAAATTCTGTTTTCTCAAGCACTGTTTTCTTCTTGTTGCCTCCCCCCACTGAGGCTTGGTCAGTATAGTAAAATGCTATCAATTAAAGCATCTAGGGCGGGTATATTGATGTTCACTCTCAACTTCAACTTTTGGACACGCTTATAATTTTTCACAATAAAAAGTAGGGCGGAAAGTTTAAGCGTTGGACAGACTGGACAAACAGAACTGAAAATTTTAACACAATACTCCGCGCTCCGTACTTTTTGGCCAGTGCATTTATCCATCCTCCATTTATCCACCATACATTAGAACCAAACCCTTTCTCTCTAAGTGTAACTGTCTTTATCATCTTCCCCTCTTGTAAATATGAGATTCATGATGATGATAATTTAAAAAGATACAGGAAAACATAGAGAAAGTAAAAATCCTGCCATGTGAAGAAAACCGCCGTTAACATTTTAGGAAATATTTTTCTAGACATAGACATAGAACTAGACAGAATATGAGACATTTCTCATATCTGTACTTGAGTGCAAGCTCTCACTTTTCACTCTCTCCCCACTCTTCATCATCCTGACTTGCTGGTGTTTTGCCTTCACCATTTCTTTTCTCCATGCCTTGAAATTCTCGTCAAGCACCTTTGATATTCAAGCGTATCTTCTCCCCAATTATTTCGCATTCCACCATGCTACTTGCATACCCGAAGCCTCGTATTTGCTACTGGACTCATAATTTCATAAGAATCTAATCTGATTAAGGCAAAGCCATCCATTTCACTTAATAAGTAACTACATCGTTTAAAACCAAATTCTCACTCTTGATAGAAATGCGATTATCCAGGCCAATCTGTATCTGTTTAATTATGAAAACAGAGATTGTAACTGTAACACACAGATTCTTAGTTCAGCAAACATAAGCCAACTTCAGTTCACGCAGCTTTCACTCCGATTTTGTCGCTACTGTTTCCCATGGGTTCACAATGAGCGATTGCCAGTCTCTGAAGAGCAGGGAAGGTTCTGGACTCTCCGGGCGGGCTTTGGCAATGTTCATGAACATTTTTATTTCATGGGAATAAAACTAGACTTTGGTTCTTTAAAAAGTAGAAACAAGTATCCATACGAATATTTGAGAGGTATCTTTAATATATCTACTTCATGGAGTTTTCATGAGTTCACTTTCTTGCCCTGTAAATTTCACAAGCAGTTTCCTGATTTTATAGAAACACCTTATTTGGTCCCATTACAAACTCTTTTCATGGAATTTCAAAGAATAGATTAATAGTCTAGATTATTTGGGTAATAAAAAGTCTTTAGGAATAGAAAAATGAATTATTTTTACCTTTTATTACAACACTGTCCTGAGCCATATCAAGTTTCAAATCACATTTCATACTTTGTATATGAAGAATAAGGAATATAATAACTATAGTTAACATTTAACTAGATGCTTCTGGTATTCCAAACATTGTTGTGTTTTTAAAATATCACTTTATTAAATTCTTATAATCCTGGGAGATATATGCTTTTACTCTATCTTATGAATCTGGAAACCAAAAGAGAGAGAGGGGTTAAAAAATTAGCAACCAGCAAGTAAGTGGTAAAACTAAGATAGCTCTAAGAGCCTAAGCCTGAACTATTCCATTTACCTGACTCTCTAGGGTCCAAAACGAAAAAGAAGGCGCTATGCTGGTCTCGAGGCAGGGTGCAGTAGGAACCTGCTGTTTCACGAACTTAGTGTGAGTCTACCCTCTCTCTCTATATGACTCTTACCAGGTTAGTACCAGATTATTAGTTAACCACGCTAAATTGATTCTATGCACCCTTCCCTTAGGAGACATGCTTTGAGCTTTAAAAAAGAGTCGGGGTGTATTTATGCTGATTGATTTCTACTTCCTTGCCAGTTTTCTTGTGCATAACAAACTTTTTTCTTTTTGAGAGTGTCATTCAAAATATATTAAAGGACATCTGAAGGGGGGTCTGGATGGCTCAGTCAGTTAGTTAAGTGTCTGATTTTGGCTCAGGTTACGATCTCATGGTTCGCGGGTTTAAGCCCCCGCATTGGGCTCTGTGCTGACAGCTCGGAGCTTGCTTCAGATTCTGTGTCTCCCTGTCTCTCTGCTCCTCCCCTGCTCACACTCTGTCTGTCTCTCTCTCTCTCAAAAATAAAATAAACAAAACCATTAAAAAATTGTTTTTAAGATATATAAATAAAGGAAATTTGAAAACAGAAGCAATCCATGGTCACAGTGATTTCTCTTATATCGTATGACCATTAAGTCTTTATCTATAAATATGTATTTTGTCCTCAAACATCATACAACATTTTTTCACTCACAGTTTATTCATGAGCGTTCTTCCATGTTACCACCTGCTGTTCATAATCTTTTTAATGACTGTAACACATTCCATGCAGTTAAGATACCATAATCTACTAAAACACTTTGGTCGCTGCCAGGATTTTTCCAATTAGAGAAATTGCAACAAATATTTTCATACATCTAATTGATAGTTGTTCTCTTACTTTGAATCATTTCCTTAAAGCCCTAGAGGTGATCAAGGAACTTAAGTTTTTTCTTTTCTTTTTTTTTTTTGCATTAGAGAGACAGCGTGAGCAGGGAAGAGGGATGGAGAGAAAGGGAGAGAGAGAATCTTAATCGGACTCCATGTTCAGCATGGAGCCCGACACCGGGCTCTATCCCATGACCCTGGGATTGTGACCTAAGTCAAAATCAAGAGTGGGGCACTCAACTAACTGAGCCACCCAAGCACCCCAAGATTTTTCCTTTTCTTCCTTTATGGATATATACGCTGACAGAATGAGATTTTTAATTTTTCAGATTGATTACTTAATAAAGAAAGCAATTTTGAGGAACTATTTTAAATAAATTTCCTTTAATTATTGTTGAACACTTTCAGTTACGTTAGGTTACTACTTGCATTTCCTCTCACATAGGATCTATGGGGGCAGGGGGTCTTATCAATCGATATCAGTTGATGTGCTATTCACACATGTAAATCCTTAGTTTAGAATATATTAAATTTGGATCCCATTTATGTAAATATTTTACACACTTTATTGCTGTTTGTAGTTGCGTGGCCGACTTTCTGCCTTTATATAAGTTGGTTTTCTCTGTTATAATTTCTTTAAAAACCTACAGCATTTTGGATAAATACTATAGTCCATCCTCTGCTGATTTTCCTTCCTAACTCTATGGTCCACTGGAAATTTATTCTGACTCACAGAAGGAAGTAAAAGTGAAGTTACAATAATATCTATTTAATATTTTCTTTCCTATTTTTGTTATTTTTAGATTATCATATATTATGGGTCTCTTTCGAGCCATATTTCATTTTCTATTATCATACATTCCCAATTATTATTTCACAGTATATTCTCATATCGAATAGGGTTAATCTCCCCATTCCTTCCATCATGGCTCCTCTTTTTCACAATGTTGATTGATGTCCTTACCCAAATAATTTTCCCAAATAAAGTTTACAAATTTATTAAGTTCTTTAAAAATTCCAGGTGTGATTCGACTTGCCATTGTTTCAGTATCAAAAAGTAAAAACAGAAAGGACTAGTATATAGTATCCGGCTTTCCTTTTCAGCATTACTCTGTACAGAGTTCAGGTCCCTGTTGCGCCGTAGAGATTTCCCCGCCTCCTCAAGTTACCTGCATGTTCCCAAGATCGCTCTTCAGGTGGGCATAGTCTGGCCAAGGTGAAGAGAGCAGCTCCTACAGAGAAAGAAGTCATCCCCCAGTAAAGCTGTCCAGCCCGGTGAGCCAATTAGTCACCAAGGATGAAAGCATTCCTTCCTGTATTTTTGTTGTTATCACTGTGCTAGGGTCATGTAATTTCATTTTTCCCTTAAAGTGGTTACAGAGGTAAAATTAACACACTCAGAAACATGTGTTCTTCAGACTTCCATGCTCTGATTAAGCAATTCCTTTAGGAACAAATTCTAATTCTCTCAAGAATTACTCTTGAAAACGATGAGCAAACTTTTGTGAGTTTTTCCATGTGTTAAGACAAAATTTTAAACAGTGAATCACTCAGAGTTTGAGCAAGATATATTCATCTAGTAGGCATGTAAAATATTTTCCTAATATAAACTTCTTCAAAGGTGGCTATAAATCGTCATTTGAAACTCCTCCATTGAAAGGATGACTAATCCTTTTGACCATTAAATTGTGAAATGAAATACTTCCAAATCACATGATCCTATCTTAAAGCTGTTACTGCTTAGTTTCTTTATTAAGGTGACTTCAGGATAAAATATGTATATGTATCAAGAGTGGTCATTACCCACTTACTCTATGTCCCTTGTCTTATGTCCGCCATTTTTGTTTGCAAGTACCCTAAAATCAGAACTCCATGTCATTTTAAGGGGTTTGTCTAGCAACTTTCCAACCCCCACAGCATGAAATGCACCCAAAAGATTTGCACAGAGATTACCTCAGGGGTGACCAGACAATATCTCGCTTGCCCTTTCACCCCCCGATAGAGTGACTGCTGGACCATGTCATTTACAAGGTGAGATCCACGGACCCAAATTGTCTGCTTGCTTTTAATGCTAATGCTTAAGACTAAAAGAAAAACCAAGAACATGAAAAGTCATAGCTATCACCTCACTAATCACATTCCAAAAAAGGCAGCTTCAGACACTTCGGTGGTGATTTTTGCTGTTTTGTTTTAGAAAATCTATTCTGAGTAACATCCCCAAAATGCCTCCTAATTGCCAAACTTCATGGAATCTTCTTATTCTTCTCAATAAAATTTGTAAGCCTTCCCTTGATTCTTGCCTGGCTCTCCCCACCGATGCCTGTAACAATTACTTCTCAGTTCCCTTGCAACTTAGGTCTTTTGGTTGGAAATAAGCAAGGCACCATCTTCTTCTTCCTCTCACTCTGCCTGTCCTCCCTCTCAAGGCTTCGACGATGGCACCTCTGCTGGTGACTCACATGTCTGGCAGCTCAAACGCCCCACCTGACCCAAACTGAAGTCATCATCCTTCTCCAGATCTGTTCTTCCTTCTATATTCTCTAACCCAGCGAATGCAGCCACCATCTCCCCAGTCACGTGATCCTTAAACTTCTATGTCATTTTATATTTCCCCACTGCCACCCACGCCCTGCCCCCCGACTTATTTTTTTTAATTTTTTTTAACATTTATTTATTGTGGAGAGACTGAGAGAGACAGAGCATGAGCAGAGGAGGGGCAGAGAAAGAGGGAGACACAGAATCTGAAGCAGGGTCCAGTCTCTGACCTGTCAGCACAGAACCCGGCGCGGGGCTCGAACTCACAAACCATGAGATCATGACTTGAGCTGAAGTTAGACGCTTACCGACTGAGCCACCCAGGCGCCCCTCCTGCCACCCAACTTAAAAGCACATATACATTCCCTTCTCTTTAACCATATTTAACAGGCTACAGTTAGAATTCAGGCCCTCATCCTCTTTGACTGGACTTTCATACTCTTGCAATTCACATTCCTTAAATTCATCATTACTCTGCTACCAGAATAATTTTTTTATAGCAGAAATCTAATTATGCAACTTTCTTGCCTCAAGCCCCCCAGGCGGCTCCTAATGGCCTAGCTTAGGGGTTAGCAAACTATGGTCTACAGGCCAAATCCAGCCCGTTGGCAGTTTTTACAAATAAAATGTTATTGCTCGTTTATGTATTGTCTAATGGTTGATGTCATGCGACAACAGCAAGTTGTATAGTTTCGACAAAGGCTGTGTGGTCCCAAAAGCCAAAAATCTCTATGATCTGGCCCTTTACAAAAAACGTTTGCTGATGCCTGGCCTAATGCGTACAGTCTGAACTCCGTTGTATGACGTGTAAGCCCTCCGTTCTTTGATGCAGCCTGTACCTCCAGCCTTAGCCCTGGCCACGCCCACACCCTTAAGCCTCATTCTCGAGCCGTTCTTGTCCGCCTGCATTTCCCAGCACTATCTAACAGAAATTTCAGTGATGATGGAACTGTTGTATGCCTGTGCTGTCCAGTGCAGTAGCCGCTGGCCCCATGCGGCTATTGAGTGATGAAAATGTGGCTAGTACAACTGAAAAACTGAATTTTTAATTTTATTTCATTTTAATTAACATAAATTTAAACTTGAATAGCCGCAAGCTATGTCATTAGACAGTGTAGTGCTAGACTATGTCACCGACGGTATCTTTGTTTATTCTAGGGGAGTATTTTATTTTTTTAAGTTTATTTATTTATTTTGAGAGATTGAGAGAGAGTGAAGAAGGGCCAGAGAGAGAGGGAGAGAGAGAATCCCAAGCAGGCTCCACACTGTCAATATAGGGCTTGATCTCAAGAACCAGGATATCATGACCTGAGCCAAAATCAAGAGTCAACAACTTAACTGACTGAGTCACCCAAGCGCCCCACTAAGGAACCATTTTAACTATTTAGAATACTCTGTCCATCTGGGAAACACTCATATTTCAAGTTAACTTAAGGGTCACCCTTTCCAAGGAGGCTTTGCGAATTCCCAAGTCCATGTCTTCCCCAACACAACTGGATATTCTTCTTTCTGTGCTTTCGCTTGCTATCATATTACCAGGAAACCTCTGTTTTACCCCAGCCAGGAAAGCAGTTCCTGAATGCAGGTCTCCATTCAATTTGTTTCTGCTTTAAAAGTTCCTAATCCAGTGCCTGGCTGATGCCAGAAGCTTAATTCATATTGGTCAAATAGATTGATCAATGTCACATTCAGGGTTTTTTCGACATGTAAATCACTTCTTTCATCTATAGTTCTTTGACCAATGAAGCATGAGCACTCACACAAGTGCTAAGGAAGCCCAGTAGCCTGTCCCCCTCGCACCTCCCCCACTAGGTGTTGACGTCTCTCTGGAAAAAAATAACTGATTATAATCCCCTTGGCAACCTGATTCTGTTCACACATTTTTAAAGTTCCTTTTCCTAATAGCATTTTTGATACTTAGAGTCAAAAATGCCACATTCTTCTAAAAGTTGTAATGAGGCATCCGTGACCATTCTGCCAAACCTACATGTTTGACCTCTATGAAATTTGTTAGTTCTGCTTTCTTCTGAGAACACACTGCCTATTTGTGGCTTTTGTAAACCCTCAGCTACTGCAGCTAACTTGTTTTGTTTAGCTGTAGCAACGGTTAATATCATGTATGCTAAAAACAATACAAAACACTGCAGTTTGAGTTTTCTACAGATACAAACCCAGTTGGTTAAATTGTACATGTGGCACAAATAACAATCAAAAGTCTTTAAAAGGAGGAGCCAAAGAGTAATGATGTCAGTTCTGAGAAAGTTTGAGCAATCTAGCCCAGTCAGGTGGATTTCAAAGTCAGCCAAGAATCGAAAACTACACAAGTTTATAGCGTTCAGAGTATCAAAGCAAAGCTTCTGCACGCTTCCTTTTTGAAGTTCCGACTTAAATATTGACAATTTTCATAGCTCTTTTTTGCCTGTGTAGAATTAAAAGCTCTAAGAAAAATTACTTCAAAATGCTTTATATTTCCTCAACACTGACATGTTTTAAATAGTTGAGGTTTAAACTCAGATGATTTTGATCCACTTCAAGTGGTTTTTTTTTATTGCTCTAATATCTTATTTATACTCTAATACCTTATCCCTGGAGGATCAGAGAATGTAGAGACAGAAGGATAAGATAGTGAATAATGAGGGCTCTATTATGTATCCGATCATTTCTCTTTTTCATCGTCCTACCAAGTAGGCGGTGTTGGCCACACACAGTCCTGGGATCACCTGTCTGACAGGTTCACACAATGGTTGAGGGCAGTCTGCAGAGCTACTAACCTACGTGCGAGTCCAAGTCCTCCCTTCTGCTGCCTGCCTCACCGCAGGCCAGCTGTCTCACCCTCAGTGGCCTAATTTCTCCCTTTATAAAATGGCGGGCAATGATAGCCTCTACCCTGTGGGTGCCGATGCATGTCAAACGAGCCGGTATTGCAGGAAAGTGTTTCCACAGGAGAGGAGTTCGTGGAATGTTCGCTGTCTTGTGTTCTTTAAAATGTTTCAAACCTCAGTGCAAATGCTCTTAAGCCTTAATTTAAAATCAAAAGAATTTGAATTCCTTCAAAATGGCTTCGAGGGGCTGAAAAATCTTATTTAAAAATAAGCAATAGCCTACTCTCTAACAAGCTTAGAAACCATCTGGATTTCTCTGGGGATATGGGAAATGGAAAGAACCAAACGTCATCAGTGAATGTGAATCAGACCGAGGCCGGGGAAATGAATACTTCTATAAAATGCTTCTACCTGACTCCTAACCCATCGGAGGGTGGCCAGAGAGTAGAGAGCCCCTTAAATAGGAATAATTTTCCTCTTGCTACATCTCAGCAACCCAGGAAGATTGCTTGGACTCCTTCTATTCGGTTAGACCAAATTTCCAAAACATTAGGAGAAAAAAAAAAAAAACTACAGGAAGAAAAATACAGGAAAGCTCTCTGAAAAAATACAGGAAAGCACACCCAGAACTTACAAAAGGAAATATTGCCAACACATCAAACTTTCGAGTGTTTATAAGTATGAACTTTTCTAAAAGCACGGTACCGTGCTGGCATATACTAGATGCTCAGCAAAAGTTCGGGGAATGAAGTTTGCTAAACCGAACCATGGGTGTATTTATTTCCCCATCTGCTACACTGAAAAATGGGGAAATATCGCCGTTGACATATAAATGAAAATGACTATAAGCATACTTCTAGGGCGATAAATATCCAATATAAATGGACATCGGGCTCTGTGCTGACAGCTCAGAGTCTGGAGCCTGCTTCAGGTTCTGCATCTCCCTCTCTCTCTGAACCACGCCTGCTCACAATCTGTCTCTCTCTCTCTCTCAAAAATAAATAAACATTAAAAAAAATTAAATCATAGTCCTTACCACTTGGGCTGATAATCTGGAGACAAGAATCCAGTTTATTGAATTGTACCCAAACTATGAATTTGTATCCTTTTTATATCTAACAGTCTCGGAGTAAGAGCTTTTAAGGCCTCTGTTTGTAAATACAAACTAAAGGTTTTATCGTGTGTCAAAAGATTTATCATTTTATCACGTGGAGATAAATTTTTCACCCACATACTATATAATGATGGAAAATATCATCACTTGTGCAGAGCCAAATAAAGATCTATGAAATGGAAAATCTTTTAAATATTTCAAAAACTAGTATCTGGGGTCTATAATCCATTAGATAAGCACGCGACCATTTTTGAAAGTCATCCTTTTGGGGAGTATTTAAGCTTCCTTTGTGCGTGTGACATTGTCTTATATTAACACAATTCTGTGAGGTAGGTCCTGTTACCATCTTTATTCCTACTTACAGAGGAGAAAATTGAGGCCCAGAGAAGTCACTTGCCCAAATTCACAGCTCACATTCAAACCCAGGCAGTCCGGCTCCAAGAGCCCGGCTCTGAGCCTCGCTGCTATTTGTCATGAATGGGGCTCAGCATTGACCATGCCTTTGTCACAGGACCAGTAACATGACATCTCTCCTTCAGTTCATATAGATCTAAAGCCTCTTTTTCGCAGGTGAATGACATTTCCTCTGTCTAGACACACCATGGGTTGCCTTACCTGTACCCTACCCGTGGACCTTGAACCTTTACTTTTCCACTTGGAAAGTCACTTTCTACTCTCATAACTGTGGCTTCTGTGACATCTGAGAGGAGCCACGTGAAAGAGTGTGTGGACAGTATAACTTGGATCTTTTGTGGGAGGAAATGACATTTTCATTTCCCCTATGAATGAGTTGGGTGATAGGAACTCGGAGGGTTTAGGATATCGTTATGGAAAAATTAGCTCATCATGCCAGCTTACTGTTAGGAACTGACAGGCACTAGCGCCCGGCTAAATTATAATCATGCAATTCTCTTTATTAGATAATAAGTGCCCACCACATTTGCCAGCTATGTACAAGGGAAAATATAATTCTTTTACTTGGACTTAAAAGATCTACAACTTCACAGTTTAGTAGACAGAGTGATGAGCTCATAGAACAACTCTGAGGTTACAGCCTCTCTTTGCCACAGGAGCGTCTTTCCACCTGCCTCTAAGCTTCATCTCCTATTTTGGAGTTTTCTCATTCTTATTCCCTGGATCACCCGTCCACCACAAACAGAGGTATGTTCCTTTACTGTTTCTGTCTGTATTAGACATGGACAGGACAGAACAGAAGGAAAAAAAGAGAAAAACTCATTCTTTCTATCCCTGGCATAACAGAGTTGCTGTGAAACTTCTTTTTTTTTTTAATTTTTAAGTTTATTAATTTATTTTGAGAGAGAGAGAGAGAGAGAGAGAGAGAGGGAGAATCCCAAGCATGCTCCACACCATCAGTTCCAAGCCTGATGAAGTGGGGCTCAAACCCACAAACCGTGAGATCATGACTTGAGCTGAAGTCAAGAGTTGGATGCTGAACCAGGGGAGACACCCAGGCGCCCCTGCTGTGAAATTTCTAGAACAAAACAAACAAAAGACCGCGGTAGAACTAAAGAAAGCACCCCTCTCCGAGTCTTACGACATAGTCTTCTTTGAAGAAGGACCTATAGAAGCTCCGAAGTCTGCTTGCCAAGCTGTGCAAAAGCCTGTTGGTCCTCATCCTGCCTGCACATCCTGCTCCAAACGCCTCTTCTCTCTGACGTCCCTCAGAGAAGCTCCCTTCCCTGCCCCCCTGCACCAAGGGCCTGGAGGGCCCCGCCAGACAGCAGGGAATTCTCCCCTAGAACCCATTCAGAATAATCCATCTAACCAACCACCATCTTATTCTTGCTTCTCTCTCAGAGAACTCTGACAACTTATGTTCTCCATTCCCTCTACCTCGGTCTCCCAAAAATGCACTCGTCCACAGAAACATAGACAAATAATTATTAGCTACCCACTTAATGCAGAGGTTTGTAGGGTTTGTGACCATATATTTCATTTTGAGTTGGGAAAATATCACTGTACAGCTTAGAAGAGCCCATCCACTCATGCGTACATGTACACTTGTTTTTAATTGTGGTAACACACGACTCTTATAATTAATTGTGGATTCTAGCATTTGACAACTTTAAGAGAACTGTTGAAATAGATTGAAAAAAAAAAAAAACTGGGAGGCAACCTAAGACAGTTGGGATTATTTCAACTGGAGAAAAAGTAATGTTTTCATTTCTGGAATATGAAACAATGTGTAAGGAGTTCTGACGGTTCTCAGAAGTATACCCTCAGGATGACAGAGCCACTTGTGGGGAATATGGCCAAGAGCGAACCTAATGCAAAATCCCTGATCTGAGAAAACTTCCTTTTGGGCTTTGCTCTCTGTTTATAAGAGACTGCACTTTAAATAACAAATTCCCTCACCAACTGGTTGTAAGTAGATGCCCTCCGGCAGAAAACAGAGCTTAAACTGAAGCAGGATGAATTCGGACAAGCCAAAACAAATGAGTCTCCTTTCCAATGTACCTGCTTGTCCAATAAGGAAGATTTCTCACAGGGAACTGGTCTGTGTCGTACGCCACATTGTAAATGGCACCCCCTCCAGTGGTGCAGGGCACAGTCAACTTAGCTAGCTTTGTTCCTTTGCCTACACAGAGCCACCTTAGAAATGAGGAGAGGGGCACCTGGGTCGCTCAGTCGGTTGAGCACCTGACTCTTGATTTTGGCTCAAGTCATGATCTCACAGTTCATGGGTTCGAGTCTTATGTCAGGCTCTATGCTGACAGCACAGAGCCTGCTTGGGATTCTTTCTTCATCTCTCTCTCTCTCTCTCTCTCTCTTCCTCTGCCCCTCACCCCTGCTCATGCTCTCTCTCTCTCTCTCTCTCAGAAAAAAAAAAAGAAAAAGAGGAGAAAAAAGGAAATAGCATGGAATGCCACCCCAACTCCCAACCTTGACCTCATTTCCCTCCGTTTTCACTACCTCTCCACCGCATTAGGTTTTGAGAAACAAGAGAAAGGGGGAAGGAGAAGAGAAGGAGACAGGAATAAACAGGAAGGTGAGGGAGTAAGCTGGCCTGAGTATAGCTCCAAACCCAGGGAGGGGAACTAGAGCTTATGTCCCTTTCTACCTTGCCCATCTTCCAGACCCCAGAGTCCAGGAGGCCCTGGGGTGGTGACATTTTCTTTAGAAATTCTTTATACCAACCCAGGTTGCATAAGTCACGGGGGCTGATGGAACTGGCACTCTGGCGGTCTCACACACAACAGAGTGGTTTTCACGTGTTACAAGGGGAAGTGGTTTGAAAGCTCAGCTGTCAGAGGCCAGAGGTAAATAAAACAAAGCCCCACCCTGACACACCAGCTTTTTGATGGGTTTATTAAGCTTCAATGAAGTTACTTACTTTTTGTTTTTTTAGTTATTTTGGATCAGCCCTTGACACGATTTCTGCTGATTTGCTGGGGCTACTGTAAAAACTGCATACCAATACTTGGAGGGCTTGAAGCTTCCTTTTTCTCTCTCCCTGTTAGTTCCATTTTTGACTACAGAGACTTCATTGTTCTCCCCTAGCTTTCTCCTCACACAATGGCTGTTCTTTATTGCCCCTTCTTCAGTAGACAGGTGGTTTGGCCACCACAAGTATTGCAAACAAATCGATCTTAGCTTCATTAGATACTTGGACCTTTGCCAAGTTACAAGCAAATTCTTCACAAGGGACCTAAAGGAAAGAATGAAAAATTCATCGAACAAAGAGTAAAGCATTCCCTTTATTTCTTCTCAGGCTTCCTTGAAACTTATTCCCACAGTACTCTTACCTATAGCGTACGGTTCAGTGCCCCCAAGTACCTTTGTATTGTTAGATACACTTGGTTATTTCTATATTTTTATAGTAAACAAATCATTCTGAATCTTTTTTTAAGTTTATTTATTTTGAGAGATAGAGAAAGAGAGAGAGAAAGAGAGAGAAAACACACAAGAGCTGGGGAGGGGCAGAGAGAGGGGGAGAGAGAGAATCCGAACAGGCTCCATGCTGTCAGTGCAGAGCCTGGTGTGGGGTTCGAACTCACCTCATGAACTGTGAGATCATGACCTGAGCTGAAACCAAGAATTGGATGTTTAACTGACCGAGCCATCCAGGCGCTCCTAAATCTTGATTATACCAGCCAAGGTATTAGCCTTTCCTCCCATTTTTGTATGATTTGTAAATATCACCATGCTTCTCTATCTCTATCTAAGATGAAGATGAAAATGGTTAATAGAACAGACCTAGAGACAAAGGAAATATAGACAAGTCGATAGCAAAGCATTTGTCTACATCCTGCGGGCGGTGTTTTAGCCCAATGCAGTTGACTGTATTCCATTATAAATGCAAGGAATCTCCATCTCTAAGAAACCTCTCATCTTTGTTCTAATCCTGTCTTCCCAACCACCTGTTTACATGAATATTCCACATCACAGGAATGGAAAGATCCACAACATAATTGTCCAAACCAGTTACCCTCTTCACCTGTACCATTTCTATCAGCACCGCCCACGTTGTCTGGAAGAATAAAAGTATTGTAGTCATTTGAACTCTTGATTCACTTACTTTCTTATATCCACTGTGGTACTGAGCACTTGAGTTCAGTGATTATCAGAATTTTTCATGTCATGTCCCACACAGGCAAGGATGATATTAGATGCATCGAGTAAACCAAAAGAAGGTTACTTGTGTCCAGAAGTAATTGCCTCGTGCGGAGTAAGGTGATCCCCACTGTGCCCAAGTCATTCATGCATCAGTATCTCAACTCACAACAACTGGGCACACAGGCTGGGAAGCTCAAATTTAACGCGTTCTTTCTTTAAAATGTCTCTTAATTTGCCCTTTTGTTTTCATTTCCATGACTACCATTTCACTCAAGTTCATTATCTCATACTTGAATTATTATAACATCCTTCTAATTGCTTTCCTTGTCTTTCTTCAAGTTATCTTTGGTGGCACCACTTACTGAGTACTTTCGGCATGAACCTACAGATTCTTCTCATTACCTATGACAGTCAAACCCAAATTCATTTGTCAGGATTTCAAAGAAAAGAAATTCTGTGGACCCATCCTACCTGTTAAACTTATTTTCTACTATTTCCTCCAACCACTTCCATTCAAGTTAAATGAACTTATTCATTGACTGTCACCAATGCTCTCACACTTTTTATATTTGTTTTGTTCCAGAAGATCCTGGTGGAGTAATTAATGGTTGTAACCACTTGGGTGGCCTTGAAGTCTTTAGTATGCGACTATGTGTTAGGTGCTGTGCCAGCCTTCACAGCAACCTTATTCCAATTTTATAGATAAGAAAGTTGAAACTCAGGTTAAATAATTTGGCCAAGGAGAAAAATCGATTAAGTGGTGGAGAGCTAAGACTTCAAATCTCCGTCTGACTTCCAATGTGAGTTTGACTTCCTCTGAACTCACAACCTTTCTTTCCAAACCTCTAATTTGACAATTAATAATTTGCTATCATATGATAATCCTCTGATTATTCTTTATTGTTCTCTGATTCTTGCATTGATATGTAGCTGGCTGCATTTTTATCTTTAAGTGTCCAACTGTGCTGAGAATCTTTGACTGTAAAACCTGTATGCCCCATAGTTCTCAGGTATTGCTGTGTCTCTATGGATATGATATCTCAATTTCTCAATTTTGGAATTTTTGCCAAAGCATTATAGTTCCTCTTCAAGAGATTGGGTTGGCGTTCATGACCTTTACTTTCTGTATTTGCTTTCATTCTTTTGCCAAAGTTATTTAATACCTTAAATTTTCAATTTACAGATTGTTATGATATCAAAAAGCCCCAGTGTCTTCTTTAGTCTATGAAAGTCCAGAATGTCTGGCAGATTTTCCAGGACGTATTTTGTCTTTAAATTAGAGATCTAGTCCATATGCTAATGTTCGTTAAGTCCATTCTTAACTTCAGAGCAAAGTGAGTAGTGTAATCTTCTCATTAACTCAGATTCGAGCCTTAATAGCAACATGAATAATATCATTTAATAGAAAAGTATCATTTAAAATACTATTGCATGCTTAGAATTTATGTGGCTGAGAGGTTTAGAAACAAAGGTTTATCGTACGGTCTGATCCTCTGGAACTGTGCTATCCAATACTGTACCTACTAGCCTCGTGTGGCTATTTAAATTTCAATTAGTTAAAATTAAATACAATTTAAAATCCAGTTTTTCAGTTGCATTAACCACATTTCAAGTGTCCAATAACAGAAGATGGTAATGACTACCATATTGAACAACTCGGATATAGAATATTTCTACCACACAAAAAATCCTATTGGACAGTACCTCTCTAGAAACTTATCAACAGTTCTGTTGAGAAATATATATTTGATGTCATTGAGAGCAGCTGATAATACATTAGCTACGAGTTCCTGAAATAGGTAGCTGTCATAAGTTATGGGTTCATCCATCTTTTAAGCACTCAGCGTAACACCTAGTGCCTGATAACTGCTCAAAAATGTTTAATATGTGTTTGTAGACTAAAGATGGCTCTTTACAGTCACTCAGTTACCTGGCATCATAAAATACATTTGTTTTAAGAGTAAAGATTTAAGGGGCGCCTGGGTGGCTCAGTCGGTCGGGCGGCCGACTCGGCTCAGGTCATGATCTCGCGGTCTGTGAGTTCGAGCCCCGCGTCGGGCTCTGTGCTAACAGCTCAGAGCCTGGAGCCTGCTTCACATTCTGTGTCTCCCTCCCTCTCTTCCCCTCCCCCACTCACGCTCTGTCTCTCTCTGCCTCGAAAATAAACAAACATTAAAAAAAATTTTTTAAAAAGAGTAAAGATTTAAGCAGCAGAAAGAAACAAACTATTCTATAAGCAAGCAGTCTATGTTTCATAAGTTCTGCCAAAGTGCTCAGTGTAAATCCGTGGCAAATTGTTGACACCCCTCTGTCCCTGCTTAGACAGCTGTGGATGACATCTGCATCAAATCAGTCAAGAGTTATTTATTTTCGAACTGTGCACTGACCTGCTTCTAAGCCCAAAGGGTAAAAATGTCACCTTTGTTCATTCCTCAAGAAAAATATTTTTAAGATCTGGGCTGACTGTGAAAGGAAAAGCTGCTCCTTGGGGTGTTATCTGTAATTCCCTCCTCATTTCAGACTCTCTGGCAATCGTCATTTCTGCCCCATTCCTAGCTGGGATATGAACGGACAGCAATTCCATTGCCCATGAGCCATGGGAGCAATTCCTTCTTCTTCCAAGGAATTTAAATTGATTGTCGAGTTTTCGTTTATGTACTGTGTGATTTTGTAATTACCTTAGTATTTCAAAGTGAGCTTCTTGACACAATAGAACTGTTTGATTCAGTCTTACGGTTCTGTTACCTGGGACATGGCCCCATAAAAGACAACCAATAAATACTTTTATATATATGAATTAAGAAAAATTAACAAATGTGTAACCTTGCTTGGGGTTAAGTAATTTTTTGTTTTTTGGTTTTGTTGTTTTGTTTTGTTTTGTTTTTGAGAGAGAGACAGAGACAGAGAATACATGTGAGAGAGGCAGAGAGAGAGGGAGAGAGAGAGAATCTTAGGCAGGCTCCATGCCCAGCACAGAGCCCAACTTCAGGCTTGCTGGGTCTCACAACTGTGAGATCATGACCTGAGCTGAAATCGAGAGTTGGACGCTTAACCGACTAAGCCACCCAGGCACTTCTGGAGTTCAGTCTTTTAAATATCAATAATATTTTACTAATTACAATTAAAACCAAAATAATTTTAACGAGTGACCTCTTCTCAGATTTCTCATGAGTCCATGTGAAATCAGACTGATATACGTTATGATGGAGTAATTATAATGGAACTAGGTAGAGAATTCTATTAGGGTGCCGAGAGAGAAGACCGGATATCATACATTAGGAGTTCACAGTTAGTTTACTTAAAGAATCGTCGCAAATAACAGGAAAACCCAGGTTCCCTGGAAACAAATCTGGCATATATCATCTAGAGAAGGGCTAGAGAAGCCGTTCTCAATGTCTGAAGAGCCTCAGGGACCACCGAATCCTTTCCAGGGCATTCACAACGTCAAAACTATCTACACAATAAAACTAACATGTTATTCACCCTTTTCATTCTCATTCTCTCATGATCGCTCAGTGGAATTTTCCAGAGGCTACATAATTATCTGGAAAAGCTTTTAAGATATTCTTCCCTCTTCCAACTACACATATCTGAGTGAGACCATATCTTCATATACTTCAACCAAAACAATATGTCACAACAGACTGAATGCAGACCAAACACGAGAGTACAGCTGTTTTCTATTACACCATACATTAAAGACATTTGCAAAAATGTAAACCAGTGCTATGCCTCTCCCTAAACTTTTTGTTTTGGAAACCATATTTTTCATAAAAGTAGTATTCACATTAATATGTAATGATTTATTACTGTTATTTTAAATGAATCGATAAATAAACGAACATCGTTTCTGTTATTACTCACAATAACAGAAGTTCCTTGGGGTCAACCAATAATTTTTAAGCATGCAAAGTGGTCTTGAAACCAAAGAGTTTGAGAACTGCTGCTCTAGACTATAGTGAGTACAGATAGAAGATAAATGGGCTCCCAGACAATGATTAACTCAAGAAGAGAAAGATCAAATACAAAGATCTAGGTTGGCCAGACTCGACTAAAGATGCTGACCATGGTTCTTCATCCAATCAACTAAATTACCCACAGATTTTTGGAGGTTACATCTAAGTCTTCCTTTACTCTCTTCTCATCAACCAAACCAAATATTAGCTAGCTCTTTCCAGTCGCATACAGATTGTTTTCGCTCATAAAATATTTACTCTAAAATGCCGCATTTACAATGGTTTTCAACGAGGACTCCATTATACTTTACAGCGATGGTTATGTCTGCCAGCAGCCTGGGCTGAGGTTGGATATGTGGTAGCTGCCCACAGATTCCATTTCTGAGGCCTGATGCACCTCATCTGTGGGTTATTGCCCAGAGAATGGGTAGACCACTGTCCAAAGCAGTCCCAACTCATCTTCCTAGTGGCTTATTAGTTTGTTTAGTGTCGCACGATTTATATTTTTAGGTGACAGAAGCTAATAATATCAGTAAAGTTTGTATCAAATTGGTCCCTTTTGTAAAATACTTCAATGTCCAATTTTTTTTAATCTGACTACTGAAGGTATGGGATACGTGTGTGTGTGCATGTGTGTATGTTCTCAAACAAGTATCTTTCAGTCTCCTTCTTTCAACCATTCTTATCTTCAGCCATCATTCCTGACTGCCGTACACTGATCCATTCGCCAAGAGCTCAGGGCGAGGCCAGTTTGAGGACTACTTCTCTGTGTCCCGGTAGCTTCTCTCTATCTCTGCGTCTACCTAAAATCACTTTTCAAGTCCTATCACCTATGTAACAATCTATTATTGCTTGGGTGACCCCATCTTACCTAGAGGCCCTCTCAAAGTCATCCCACACCAGGCTAATGGCAATATAATCCAGTGACTGAACCCAGCTGGACAGACTGCAGCTGGGAATTGCTGATTCTGTGAGAACCTAGACTTCCCTGTCTCAGTTCCTGGGTCTGTGAAAGAGAAATATTTCGCTGTGCCTCTGTTTACCTCCAGCCACGTAAGAAGAATTTTGAGAATCATGTAGCTTTTGAGCAACTCCGGATTAGCACTTCGTCCAATCCAAATACTCCTCCACCCAGCATTCACACTGTTTTCTACCCATGCCTCGAGTGGCATTTCTGAGTCACTCTAATGCATGACAATTTCTCACCTCTGGCCTGCTTATTTGGCATTTGAAATGTACCGTCCTGTAATAGCATCATTCTATGAATTCTCCAGAAATATATCATATGTCTTCCAAACAGCCTTGAGTTTCTTGAGAGCAGAGATTCTGTCTTATTCATCTTTGACCACAGCACCAGAGAGAATGCTTTGTAGCCTGAAAGGTACTCAGACACAAAAGACTGACCCAACACTTACTCCGCAGCAGCCATGTGCCAAGCACTGTGCTAGGTGATTTTGCATATATTATGTAATTTAACCCTTGAATTGGATGAAAGGACTTGTCCAAGGTAACACAGTGATCTGAGAGCAATGGCGGTTGGGGCTGGCAGATGGAGCCGTTGGCTCTGAGCTGAGCGATATATTTTTTTGTTGTTGTTTCATCACACTGCCTCCTCCAGTACATAAGTCTTCATTAGTAGCTCTTCCTCCTCATCTTTTTTACCTTTCTCCTCTTCCTAATCAATATCAGTCAATATCATAATAAAAAACTTGAGTATATTTTCCTTTTAAGATGGAAAGATATTTGTACAAGATTATGCTTTATTCTTATTATGGCTCGCCTGAAGCCATCAGTCATTCTATTCTGTCACTAATACTGTAGCCTTATAATTTTGAAATGCTGAGATGCTGGGGCACCTGAGTGGCTCAGGTGGTTATGCATCTAACTCTGAATTTCGACTCAGGTCATGATCTCGCGGTCATGGGATGGAGCCTCATGTTGGGTTCTGCGCTGAGCGTGAAGCCTACTCAGTCTCTCTCCCTCTCTCTTTCCCTTTCCCTCCCACTCTAAATAAATAAATAAATAAATAAATAAGTAAATATGCTTGGTAATTCCAAGCAGATACATCAGCGGGTTGTGGTAGGGGAAAAAAGAGGTTCTCACATACCCATCCCTGCCTCTACCAGACTGGTTTTAACATATCTATTTTAACGTAAATTTCATTTGGAAGAAAGTCTTCTACAAGGTCTAAAATTTTTGAAATCTTCTATAACCCAATCTCAGACCTTGGGTGCTATGTTGCTGTAGGCACCACTCTTGGCAAAGAGGTCAAAACCCGGCCTAACCATTGCCGGATGTCCCATGGGACAGAGGTCGAAACTTGGAGAAGACCAAACACTCATCTGGCAAGACCGTCCCAGCCATACAACTATGGAGGGCAAACTCACCTCACCAACTTTATGCCTTAACGAATGCTACGAAATTGTACATGCACTAAAATACTTCCTCACTGGTCAGCTTTAGCAATATCTGAATCCCTCCCCACAAGGCCTGAGATTCTAGAAATTAGAAACCCCAGAGGTAACGCTATACAGAAAAGACCCAGTGCATTTAGGGATCCAAAGGCTGGGAATCAAATCCTGCCTCAGCTGTTAATTTCTCTGTTTGTCCATCAGTGAAATGGAGATGATAATCCACACTTCACACATTTGTAGGTTTTCAGCAGAGTTTTTCTTGATAGATCCATAGATGGGTGGATGAATGGGCAAGGCAGGTGGATGACAGTGGGATAGACATTGAGCATATGTAAAATCTTCTAACATATAACTGTATCACTTAATAGTATCATCAAAAGGCCAGATTTCTTATCTTAAACCAACACAAATCTATTATCTTACAGTTTTGTAGGTCAGAAGTCTAAAACGGATCTCACCGAATCAAAATCTAGGTTCTGGCTGTGTGTGTTCCTTCTGGAACTCTCAGAGAGAATTCATTTCCTTGCTTCTTCCATCTTCTGGAGGCTACCTGTATTCCTTGGCTTATGGCTTCTTTCTATCTTCAAAGCAAATAAGGGTCGATGTAGCCTTTCTCAAGCCACATCACTCTGGTATTGACAATCCTGCCTCCCTCTTCCCTTCATAAGACTCTTATAGTACATTGGGCCAACCAAGATAATCCTAACTAGTGTATCTTGTCTCAAGATCCTTGACTTAATTGACTTCCTGCAAATTCCCCTTTGCCATTTAAGACAGCATATTTATCATCTAGGGTTAGGAGGTGGACATCTTTGACGGGCTTTTATTTTGCCTACCACACTATAAGATGGTTTAGGTTATATTGGGAATAGTGTAAGGTGATTCAGAGATTCTGGTTCTGGATTGACCATTAGAATCATTTAGGAACTTTAAAGAACACAAATACGCAGGTGCCTCACACAAACACTGTGATTTTACTGGACCACACGGTCCTGGCCATCAGCATTTGCTAAAAGTATGCCCAGATTACTCTGTTGTGAAGCCATGTTTGAAAACCACTGGGTGGGGGTGCCTGGGTGGCTCAGTCAGTTAAGCATCAAACTTCGGTTTAGGTCATGATCTTGCTGCTCATGGGTTCGATCCCTGCATGGGGTTCTGTGCTGACAGCTCAGAGCCTGGAGCCTGATTCAGATTCTGTGTCTCCCTCACTCTCTGCCTCTCCCCCACTTGCTCACATGCTCTCTCTCTCTCTCTCTCAAAAATAAACATTAAAAAAATTAAAATAAATAAAATAAAAAGAAAGCCGCTGGGTGTATTTAAGAAAGTGGATTTGGACCATCGCACAATTCAAATTTGAGAGCATCTTCCGCCCCTTACATTACCTTCCTAAACCAGAGTGCCCTTATCTATAAAATGGGCATAATAATTATACAGGGACTAAATTAGGTAACACATATAAAATTCTGGGCACTTGCCTGGCATATGTTAATCAACCAATAAAAAAGTAGCTATAACTATGAATTTTATAGTGTGGGTCAAGTTATATCTCTAAGTTATGGCAAATGTAAATAATAAAAGTGAATCTCCAAGGATATACTCTAAACTCGCCCCCTTGATCAGACTCCAAGGAGCTTAGAGCTCTAACTCATTCTGCTTAGATCATCTGCAAACTGGCATTGCTCAGGAGAGTTGTTAGTTGTTCATTTGGTTCTGGCAAAGGCTGATTTCTCCTCGAAGTTTTTCCTTTTATAGCTACTCCCTTCGCATGAGAGACTAAGTCTATGGGACCAATTAGCTTAGCGTCGTGTGCAGACAACCAGTTGTCTCCGTTTGTTAACTTAAGGAATGATATATACACTGAGTCCCAACCCAGGACAGTCCTTAGTCCTACTGGTGTGTTAAGTCTTTCCTTTAGAGTATCCGTCCTTGTCCTCTAAAAGGGCCAGTGCACCATTCCTGGGATCCCCAGCCCCAGCCCAGCCCACGACGTGGGGCTTTCGATCAGTACTGACCCCAGTCCATGTGCAGCACCCATACCCTGTCCCACCGAGAAATGAGACGCTCTGCTTGATGCCACCACAAGGGAAAGGCCCTACACCATCCCGTTTTATTTTCACGCATTGCTGAGGCTAGAATGCACAAAAAGAACCAGTCTAATTTTAAAGTGAGAAAAGGCTGTATTTAACTAAACCCCAAAGAAGTCATCAATTGTAGTACTGAGTGTTTTTAAATTTCATTAGCTTCCAAAATAAAAAGAGAGAGAGAAAGAGAGATTACATCATAAGTGAGGGATCTTGCTTTATTAACTTCCAGAGTCAAAAAAAAGAGAGAGAGAAAGAGAGAGAGAGAAAGGAAATTATAACATATATAAGTAAGATTTCATACATTTTTAATCGTGTATTTTCCTTTGTTAGCCTTTTTTTTTTTTTTTTTGGCTTCTGGGGAATTAAGGGGAAATGCCACATCAAAAAATGTTGACCGTGGTGATTTAAAATTAAAATTTGTGGCTCTCAGTATTAAGGAAAATGGGAGCCTCATGATTCTATTTCCTCTTCCTTCAGTTCTTGAAAGAGGCTGGCTGCCCATTGCCGTGGGTGACGGTATTTCCAAAGTTGGCCTGTCCGTGGTGTAGACCACTTGTGGAAACCTTTCTATCCCTCATGAGGTAGAAGCCACATTTTGCTTTGTCATTTTGGAGAAATTTTTAAAATACAAAAAAAAAAAAAAGCAGCACAAAGAAATATATAACAAACACCAACGGGTCCATCACCAAGAAGTCTCATCTTTGTTTGAAATCTTCTCCAATCTGAAATGAATAAACAGTATTTATAAAGTTGAAATCGGTCATCATTCCATTTCCCACCGCTGCTTCCCAAAGACAGTCTCTATCGTGATCTCACTGTGACCCTTTTAAGGTTGCTTTTTTGGCTACTAGCAAAGTCAGTTCTGCTCCTCCTGACTTGTGTGACCAGGACCCCAAACCCCAGAAGCTGGAGACAATGACTGCTCCCGTGAAGAGTCACCCATGGCTGCCTCCTGATCTTTCACTTCATATGGAAGAGATGCAGGGTTTTGGGGCGTGCCAAGGACAGACATCGCCTACGCAACCAGCTCAGGCCTTCTGCTTTCTGGTTCCCATGTGGGCTTCTCAAGGTGAAAGGCCTTCCCCAGCAAAAGGCACTTTAGGTCAGTCTTACTGAATTCAAGAGCAACAACCCAATGAAGGGAATCCAGCAGCATTTCAAGGGCTCTTGGGGTGCAAGTCCAAGGCTTCCTGGGGCCACACGGGTGATTTCAATGAGCCGAGTAGTTATAGCAAATCATGGAGGCCCGGTGAAGTTCCAACTAATTGTTGCACTGAGAAATCAGACTTTTCAAGGAAAATCACAAATCTGAATACTTCCATGAAATCACTCTAATTTTTACATTCCCCATTTTTAAAAATATATTTAAAGCTTTAAATCTACAGAAAAGCTTAAACAACAGTACAGCAAACAACTATATTCCCTTCGGCTAGATTCACCCGGTTGTTAACACTTGGCCACATTATATGTACACGTAGAAATGATTTTCTGAACCATTTGAAAGTAAGCCGTGCAAATTATGGCCATCATTCCTGAAACTTTAAGCATGCGTCGCCTTAAGAGCAGGGGCAGTCTCCATTTTAGCCATAATACCATTATCACACCTAAAAAAGGTAAACATTTCTTTATCATTTAATGGCCCATTTTAAAATTTCTCCAATTGTCCCCAAATTATTCTCCAATTTTGTTTTGTTCAAATAAGGATCCAATCTGGCTGTACATACTGCATTGTATTATATCCCTTTGGTGTCTTGTAATCTAGAAGAGTTCCCCTACATTTTTATGTTTTTCAAAACTATTTTTAATTGTTGCCAATGAATATGATTTATATGAATTTGTGCATGTGTGTGTACACATCCTCATACTCACACATAGGCCACAAAAGCAGGTGCACACGCCAGATTCATGCTGTGAGGCTTATCTCGACACCCAGGTATGGTCCATCCAAAGTCCCACTTCCAAAAGCGTATATTTAGTCTTTGTCTCAGCTCATATTCGTGCATTTACCTATTATGCATGGAAAGATGAGAAAGAGAATTCTTTCTTTCATTGCTGTTTGTTGAAGGCCTTCGCAGTGACCAATGAACTTTAAGAACAAATTAGATGAGAATCACTTGGGAGAGGAAGTGGCTACAAGCTTGATTGCAGCACTCTACCCTAAACCTACTCAATCTGGAATCACACTTTTTTTTAATGTTTATTTTATTTATTTTTGAGCGAGAGAGCAAGCGAGAGAGAGAGAGAGAGAGAGCACAAGCAGGGAGGGGCAGAGAAAGAGAGGGAGACACAGAATCTGAAGCAGGCTCCAGGCTCTGAGCTGTCAGCACAGATACAGGCTCAACTCTACAAACCGTGAGATCATGACCTGAGTGAAGTCGGATGCTCAACTGACTGAGCCACCCAGATGCCCCACACTTTTTTTAAGTTTATTTATTTGTTTTGAGACAGAGGGAAAGAGAGAGAGAGAGACCACAAGTGCGAAAGGGGCAGAGAGAGAAGTAGAGAGGGAGAATCCCAAGCAAGCTCCACACGACCAGCACAGAGCCCTATGCAAGGCTCGAACTCACCAACTGCAAGATCACGACCTGAGCCGAAACCAAGAGTAGGATGCTTAACCAACAGAGCCACCCAGGTGCCCCAGGAATCACACTTTTAAAAGTACCTTCATTTATTCTTTGTAACACTAAACTTTGAGGACTACTATGCTGAAGACACATAGATAAATTAAGAATTGGGCCCTCCCCCTGGCAAGTTCAAGTGGACCAAGACATAAGACATTATCACACGATGTCATGAGTACTCTGAATGGCGGAGGGAGTGTCAGAGAAGGCTTTGGTGGGGGAGGTAATCTCTGAATGGGGTCTGAAGAAGACTGGGTTACCCCAGGTGAAGAGGAAGGAGACGATGGTATGGAAATAAGGATGAGAAGCTCGGCCTCACGCAGCTGGAGACATGACGTGGCAAGAGCTGATGAAGGAAAGCCGTGTTAAGGAGTTTAAATTTTTTTTTTCCTGGAGGCTTGGAGAGCCACCGAAGGGCTCTGGAGACATGATCGGTTGATCGTAGGAAGATCACGCTTGGCAGGCCTTGGGAAGAAAGGATTAGAGGCAGAACAGTTTCATAAGAAGCCAGTGCAGCTAAAGAGACAGGCAGTGATGCAGGCAGCGCACTGGGGAGGGAGGGCATGCACGGGTTCAAAAGACACTTCACAGAAGCCACTGGACACACGGCTGAGATGTACACGCAGGAGTCAGAGAAGCAAGTCCAAAGCTGAACCTCTCAAATATGTTCGTGACTAGTTTTCGGAATAAGTCCCTGGAGACTTTCGATGGCACAAAACAGCCATCAGAACCGGATCACCTCTCCACTGGCTCCATGTCTCTTCTCGAAGAACTAGAATAATAACTGTCACTTTTTTCAATTGAGAGGAAATAAACGCTATAATTGCTAAAGTTCCGAAACACTAAGTACAGCGTTGAATTTAGAGAACGGAAAAGCAGGCACCAATCTGACAGGCCACGCGTAGAAACAGTCCCATGCTGCAGATAGAAGTAGGGTAAGGCTTCTCCACCTGGGGTCCAGGGGAAGACGCCGGCGAGATGGGGACAGTAGAAGAATTTGCCTGGGTTGTAAAGACAGAAATTCTGGCATCCTAAATAGAAACAGGTAGCGACGAGCTGAGCAAGGTGACTTCCTCCAGCCTCGGAACATAACCCTGACTCACTACTTTCCCCCCTATGGTATTTCATTTCCTTGTGTTGCATAATAGAGCTGCACATAATGGAGAAGAAAGAGGCCGGTTTTCAAATCCACAAAGAATGAGCTATTCATTGAGACCTTCATCATTTGCTTAGAATTGCTCTTGCTGGGGGAGGGGAGAGTCCTGAACATTCAATAAAATGGCCAGAAGCATTGAGGTGTTAGCTATAATTCTGCAGCAGATGTAACGTAAGCTCTAGTATTTGAGTTAAGAAACCTTCGAATGATTTTATTTTAGGAAATTGCTCAGGTTTCCTTGTAATTTATGAAAAGCTTTAGTGAGTAGCTACAAAAATAATGAAAAGTAGATGTTCGAATAATAATGCAATATTACCTTAGTGTTTTCCTTTAAAAATACAATGCAAGTAATTCTTTCCCACTCTATCTTCTGGTAACACTATCTCAAGAAGGATTATAAGAGAAGAAAAATATGCCTCTCATATTTTGTATTCCTTCCTCTGAATGAAGGGGGGGAAATACTAATGCAATATAGTGATTTAAAAGTCTTACATTAATTTGCTGTATCCAGGATGCCCAGTAATATGGGCTTGGGCCAGCAACAGTCTTTTCCTTTTGCACGTTCTGGGTATAAGCCACATAACACAGAGGGGCAGGGGGAGAACCAAATGGAATTTTTATCACCACTATCGTGGTTTTATCAAACAATAAATTATTCCATATTTCTTCCTTCGTGAGGAATTATAAAAATAGAAAAAAATGAGTGTTCATTATTATGTAATAATAAGATCAGCTCAGTATAAGATAGATTCAGGTAAGTACCTACACTCCTCATTTATTTCAGGAACATCTCGTTATGTTACCGAGCTCACCTCAGAGTGTTTTACTTATTTTCATTAAGTCTCCAAACCTTTTCAGACGCTCTCAGGGAGCATGGCTACCATTCAATTTAAACATTCAAATTTTTAAATACCGTCTTTGTAAATGTGTATATTTCTTCTCCCCTGTTTTAGAGCAAAATTTATTTCTATCTCACAGAGGTGTAAATTGCCGGATTCACCTTTTCCTGGGATAAATGCAGAAAGAAAAGTAACTACCCCACAAACCAAGAAGCTTCCCTTGAACCATAATAAATTAATTCGCTCAACAATGTTTATAAAGTGCTTTCTGGGTGCCAGGCACTGTACTAGGAACTACGGATCAAAGACAAGCCGCAGCCCCCCCACCCTTAAAGAGCTCAAGGTCTAGGGAGACACAGACTTGTCTCCAAAAACTAAAAGATACCTCCGAAGCCAGAGGAGGGACTTGTTGCCCAGTCTTAAGGGACTGAGTTCAAACGGAGGTGACATCTACATTGGGCTGTGGGGCTCTCACAGGAATTTACCAGGTAAATGTGAAGAGAAGAGACGCATTTCATGAAGACAGGGCACATTCTGGGTTTGGGGAGATACTGTTTTGTCTTTGGCATCAGAGAGAGGTTGGGGGAAAAGAAAAGAAACATAAGACTGACTTCGAAAAGTTAATATTTCTTCCCTTTCTTTCTCTCCCTCTCTCATTACCATCCGGCAAAATCCGAGGACAGTAGAGTTGCTCCCTGATGTCAGGAGTCAGGCCCCTTCTGTCTTCTGGCCCTGCCATCCCTGGAGCATTGGCCTCCTCACCGGGGAGCCGCAGCGGCTCAGGCCCACGCGGCATTGCAGCCAGCGGCGAGGGGAAGCATGCCGGGCTGAGGGTTCTATCCGGGAGCTACCTAAACCTCTTCTACTTTGATCCCATTGGCCCAATCTTAGTCATATGACCACATCCAGTGGCAAGAGGGGCTAGAAAGTGTGTTCTTCTGTGTAGTCACAGGCCTGGCTAACATGTAAGAATTCTCTTGTCCTAAGATAGGCATTGGCAAATTTTTTCTGCAAAGGGCCAGATAGGAAATATTTTAGGCTACATACAGTCTTTGTCATGTTTTGTTGTTTTTCTTTTTTTTTTTTTTCCTTTTTTACCTCTTTATAAATGTAAACACCATCCTTAGCTCCGCTTATACAAAACAAGCCATAGGCCAGATCTGACACATGGGCCATGGTTTGCAAACCCCTGCCGTGGAAGAAGGGACACCAGACGGGGAGGAAAGTGGCCATCTCTGACGTGACGGCTCCAAGATTATAAACACTAAGAAGAACCTTGTCTCGCTCACTTGTCTAGTCTCGGCGTAGTGCTTGGCCCATACAGCAGGTGCTTAATGTTTATGACTGTTGGACGGATGGATGGTTCGATTGACTGACTGACTGAAGGAAGGTGAGGAGGTTAATACAACCACAATTTGTTAAAACCCCACTTAGCCCCGATGGTAGTCTCTCAACAGAGAGTGTAACTTGAATACTCCAGTTTTTCCAGAGTTTGAAGAAAAGTCTAACCAATGGCAGACAAGAGCGAAACCACTGGGCTTTCCACCACGTGCACCGCCATCGGCTCATAGAGCCGAGCGCTCCCTTCACCTCCCCCCTGCAGAGGCGGTTAAGTCTCAAATCTTCCAGGTCTCGGAGCAGACCTCCCTAATCCACGGCCCCCTGTCTGACCCCTCCAGCGGGAGGGCGACCCCAGGTGTGCCGCAGGTCACAGAACCACGGCCTTCCGGGCTCCTCCCCTTGCATGCCAGAGTGGAGGGCGGGAGAACCTCGTTCCGAGCTGGCCGTCCTCACTGTCATATGCTTGGTGGGAATGGCAGCAGAAGCGTCCAGGCTGAACAGGCAGTTTTTAGTTCCCCTTCTTCTCCCCCTTCTTACTCAATATCCTGCGGACAGAGAAGCACTCTTCTTGACTCGATCAGCCTAGTGGGGGGAGGGAGGGGCGGATCACTCAAGCATGCCCCTGGACATCACCCTGCCAGGCACCTGAAAGCGCCACAGTCCTCGGACTCTGCCCAGCCGACACGACAGCCCAAAGGGAGGAGGCCCAGCCCCTGGCCCCGGGGAGACGTGCCGTGTGAGGCCATGCCGCCCACCTCATTCTGCAGGAGTCAGGTAACCACTTCTTTCAAAAAAATGTGTGACTTTTTACAGCAGGATTTGGCGCCATCGCCAGATTCTGGCAGCATCGATCGCGCTGGCTGAAATAGCTGAGAGAGTAGCGGAAAAGAGCAGAAGAGGTGGACGCCGGCCACCGGCACGCAGCTTCGTGGTGCTGAGCAGATAAAAATGCGGCTGTCACTTGCTGTTTCGTAACCGAATAGGGCCTCTCACATGTTCCTGTTCCACCCTCTGGCGCAGCTGCTATTAAATGAAGTCTTGCGGCAGAACACGAAACCGGGTCCTACTGGGCACAGACGAGTTCTTTCATTCCGGCTCCTGACGAGTGTGTGCTCGTGCTTTTGATGACGAGGAGCAGATTTCAATGTCCCCTCAACCTTGAGATCGGGCAAGGGGCGGGGACTCGTGCGAAATGTCTACACAGACCAGGGAAAGGAAGCTGGGTCGCCATCAGCCCGGCCCTCTCAGAAGGAATCCTGGCAAACAGGGACAGAGGATGACGAAGGACTACAAATGACCTGAGGAAATCTTTCAGAGCGACAGTAACTAAAAACCAAATTCGGTTGGAGCCTTGGACCCTCCTGTATGAATTTCTGCCTCTTCTGAAGAATTCATGAGGCCTTTTCTCCTCCTTTGCTCCTCTCTATAACTCCTCTGTATAAGGAGAGTTATAACGAGGTAATTCACAGAAGAGCATGGGTCTCTGACTCTGCCCCCTGCAGGCTGTGTGACCTTGGGTGAGCCACTTAACCACTCTGGGCCTCAGTTTCCTCTAAAAAATGAAAATAAAAGTAGTACTTACCTCAGAGAGCTGTTGTAAGTATAAAATTATGTGAAGTTACTGTGTACTAATATATAATAACAGATCGTTAATATTTGCCACTTAAAACAGTTTGGCATTGAGTGGAGATTATTCCATGTGGAAAAATAGACAGGTTTATGAACACAAGGCAATGTCATGGCTGTGTTTTTCTGTCCATGCGGCAAGACTGTCAGGAGAGGACTTCTGTAGACCAAAACATGGGCATATATACAAGGTGAGGCACAGACTTCGAATACGATAATACCTAAGAAATTATTGATACATGATAGGTGAGGGGCAAGAGGAAGACGTTGTTCTTTCCAGGAAAAACACGTCTTTAAAAATCCTCCACGAAAAGTGGCCACGAATATCAAAAGAACTGCCGTGTATTCAAGAGACATCCCGGGAGAAGTCAGCCTTCTGTTTTAAAAACGAAAAGTCTGAGAAGGATTCCATTTCTCTAGGAGAATTATCTGCAAGCCTCAAATTCATGTTGCCTGCTTGTCACTTCCATCTACTTAACTACCAGGAGCTTCCAATGCTCCGCAGCTCCTGCCCACATCCAGAGGCCCCTTCTTTGGACTTTGGAGCTCAATAAAGTTGGGTTTCTAGGGGAAATTCACGCTTGAAAGTTATGGCGGCCGCAGTGAGCAGTCACACTGACACCTAGTGGTATAAAAGTTAAGTGCAAGCACTTACCTGACCCATTTTAATCTTTCTTTTTGTCAAAGCCCAGGGGCAAATATGTCCCAGGCATTTATTTCTAGAGTCGCGCAGTGAGAAGTGGAGGTTGGAATCATCTCTGTATCAGCCACTAGGAAGAAACCAAATATGCATGTGTTTGGACAGAGAAAAAAAATCCAAGGAGAAATCTTAGAAGCTGAAACTACCTCATCCGACCGGTAGAGGAGTTCTCTCATAGATATGGAGAGTTCGGGGCTCATCGTGTTTTTCTACTTCTGCTAACTCACCTCCTTACACGAGCAAGAAACAAGTAAAACCACTGAGTATATAAATTCAATGTTTGCTTTATTAATAATATTACTGAGTCCACGCCCTGGATGTTGGGCAGAGTAGCGCCTGATCTTGCTTCCAGGAGCAGGTTAAATACCACAAAAGCTCACTTGTAGCATGTATCTAATTCCCCAATCTGTGTCTCCAAGCCGGGGACCATCCCAGCAGGAATGTCTGCTCTAGGGTGATAACATATGGTGGCCCAGAAAAGGTTATCATGCAAGAAGACTTTCTGCCCTTCACCCTGAACTTCATCCATGCAGGCACTTGGATATTCATAGAAAAACAGCACAAAGCGTTTTCGACTTTTGTGAAGGTGGGCATATCAGTTTCCTACGGCTCCTGCAACAAAGTATCACAAACTAGGTGGCTTACAACAACAGAAATTTATTCTCTCACCATTCCAGAGACCAGAACTCTGAAATCAAGGTGTTAACCAGGTCGCGCTCCCTCCAAAGGCCCTGGGGGTGTACCCATTCTGGCCTCGTCCAGCCTCTGTGGGTCCACGCATTCTCTGGCTTGTGGCTACATCATTCCAACCTGTCTTTGTCCTCACATTGCCTTCTTCTCCTCTTATCTTTCTCCCTTCCGTATTTTAGAAGAACACTTGTCCCTGGATTCAGTGCCACCCGGATAATACAGGAGGATCTCATCAGATGACCCTTAATTGGGGGCGCCTGAGGGGCTGAGTCAGTTAAGCGTCCGACTTCGGCTCAGGTCATGATCTCGCAGTTTGTGAGTTCGAGCTCCCCCTCGGGCTCCGTGCTGACAGCACAGAGCCTGGATTCTGTGTCTCCCTCCTCTCTCTCTGCCCCTCCCCCACTCACACTCTCTCTCAAAAATAAACAAACATTTAAAAAAAAGATGATCCTTAATTACAACTGCACAACCCTTTCCCCAAATGAGATCCCATTCACAGGTGTGGAGACATGAACATACCTTTTTTATGGGGGGTGAGGGGAGATTACCATTCAACCCATTACAGTGATTCTAGAAGATAGAAAATTTAGAAAGACAAGGAACCAACATCTGCACCCCAATCCCATTTACCCATACCAAATCAGGATATCCCCCCCAAAAGTTGTATCGACCTTGCCATTACATTTCCGTACTTCCTTCAGTAGGAGTTGATCAATAAAGATGTGAGGACAAGAGCAAGAGAGATCCAAGATGCCAGTGGATTTTTCTTGCAGCTTCCATCCCTTCAGCTTCATTTTACATTCCATTGGGTTATTTGTCTCACAGTTGCTTATTTGTATGGGCAGTGAGGGCGAGTTTCGAGAGTTCTAGAAGTGATCGAACCATGTTGTTTGTGGTGGCAGTTACCCTGCTGGCACACTGGGAGAACTGTGCTTTCACTTGTGTCTGTGTGTTTGGGTCTTTTCTAATTCAGTGTCAACGGAAGAACACCAAAACCAAAACAGTTCACCCGTTGCTCCCAGCACCCCCAACCCCACCTCTAGCTGCCACCAATCTATTCTCTGTATCAATGACCTTGGTCTTTTTACTTTACTTACTTTTAGATTCCACATGTCAGAGAGATCACATGGTATTTGTCTTTCTCTGTCTAACTTACTTCACTTAGCGTAATACCTTTGAGGTGCGTCTATGTTGTCACATATAGCAAAATTTCACACTTTTTTTTATGGATGAATAATACTCCACTGTGAATATGTACTATAGGTTTTTTTAATTTACTTATTCACTGATAAACACTGAGGTTGCTTCCATATCACGGCTATTATAAATAAATCTGCAGTGATCGGCGGGGGGGGGGGGCATGTATCTTTTCAAATTAAATGCTTCCAATTCTCCAGATAAATACACAGAAAGAATTGCCAAATTATATAGTAGTTCTATTTTTAATTTTTTGAGGTGCCTCCATACTATTTTCCATAGTGGCTGCACCAGTTTGCATTCCCACCAAGAATGGACAAAGGTTCCCTTTTCTCCACGTGCATGCCAGTACTTATTATCTCGTTTTCTTTTTTTGATACTAGCCATTCTGACAGGTGTGAGCTGATATCTCATTGTGCTTTTGATTCACATTTCCCTAACAATGAGTGATGCTAGCATCTTTTAGTGTGTCTATTGGCCATCTGGATGCCTTCTTTGGGAAAGGGTCTATTCGTGTCTTCTGCACATTTTTAAAATTGATTTGTTTGTTTGTTCGTTGCTATTGAGTTGTACGAGCTCTTTATATATTTTGGATGTTAGCCTCTCATCAAATATATGGCTTGCAAATATTTTCTCCCATTTAGTAGATTGCCTTTTCATTTTGTTTTGGTTTCCTTTGTAGAAGCTCTTTAGTTTGATGGGTCCCACTTGCTTATTTTTGTTTTTGTTACTTTTGCTTTTGGTGTCAGATTCAAAAAGTCATTGCCAAACCTGTGTCAAAGAGCTTACTGCTTGTGTTATCTCGTAAGAGCTTTATGGTTTCAGGTGTTACATTCAAGTCTTTAATCCATTTTGAGTTACTTTTTACATGTGGTGTAAGATAGTGGTCTAGTGTCATTCTTTTGCATGTGGCTGTCCAATTTTCCCAACACCATTTATGGAAGAGACAGTCTTTTGCCTGTTGTGTATTCTTGACTCCTTGGTCATAAATTCACTGACTCTACGTGCATGGGTTTATTTCTGGGCTCTCTATTCTGTGCCATTGATCTGTGTGTCAGTTTTTATGCCAATACCATACTGTTTTCATTATGATAGCTTTGTAATATGGTTTGAAGTCAGGTAGCATGATGCCTCCAATTTTGTTCTTTCTCAAAACAGCTGTGGTTATTTTTTATGGTTCCATATAAATTTTAAGATTGTTTGTTCTATTTCTGTGAAAAATGCCATTGGAATTTTGACAAGGGTTGTATTGAGTCTGCATATTGCTCTGAGTAGTGTGGACACCTTGACAATATTAATTCTTCCAATTCATAAACACAGAATACCTTTCCATTTATTCATGTCTCCTTCAATTTCTTTCATTGCCATCTTTTAATTTTTAATATGGAGAACTTTCGCCTCCTTGGTTAAACTTACTCCTAGATATTTTATTGCAATTGTTTTCTTATTTCTCTCTCTAATAGTTCATTATTAGTGATTTTAATGACTTTGGTATCCCAACATGCCACCTATTCCCATTTGTCCTCATGGCCAGCAGCGCTGGCGATTGTCTTATTCATGAAGAAACCCTTAGAAGACCATGGCAGAATAGGAGGGGTCATATACCATGGCAGCTTGAAAAAAACCTCCCAAGATGATTGTACCGTGCCCTGTACTTCTAACTTTCCCTGTCTCACGTCAAAGGAGACCATCCAAAATACCATTGTTTAACCCATCAGTCAAAAAATAACTTTAGTCAGTGACGTGTGTTTATTCCACTCAAGTAGTTTTTATTGTCTTTATTTATATTAGAGATTTGACATTGGTCCCTTGTTACATTTTTGCCACATTTATATATAAGTCATTTAAAATGTCTTAAAAGTTTTGAAAAAATATTCTCAATCAAACAAAATTTCATCTGGACAGTAGAATGTGTGCATAGAAGCTTGGTCTTGTTGAAAGATCATTTTCTCCTCCATTTCAAGTCACTTTCATTTTCCTCTTCCAGTTACCAAAACTAAGGTAAAACGAAAGAAAATATCTCACTGTGGAAAAATATCAAAACAATTGTATCATTTACGAAGAGTTTTCATTTAATCTAATAATCTTTCAGATACTACTTATTTTCACCACTTTTTTTGTGGTAAAATATACGGAACATAAAATTTTCATTTTTAAGTGTATACAATTCTGTGGTCATAAGTTCTTTCGCACTACTATTTGGCCGTTAACCCCATCCATCTCCAGAATGTTTTCATTTTCCCCAACTAAATTCCGTACCCATGAAACGCTAACCCCCATCACCTCCTGCCCTCAGTCCTTGGTCACCACCATTCTACTTACTGTTTAGGAACTTGACTACCAACGTACCTCAGACAAGTGGAATCATACAATATTTGCCTTTTCATGATTGGTTTATTTCACCTAACACAGTGTCCTCAAGGCTCATCCATGTTGTAGCATGGAACAGAGCTTCCTTCCTTTTTAAGGCTGAATAATAGTCTATTGTGTATGTATACCACTCTTTCCTCATCCATTCCTCCACTGTTGATACGTAGATGGCTTCCACCTTTTGACTACTGTGAATTACACTGCTATGAACATGGGTGTACAAATATCTGTTTGAGTCCCTGTCTTCACTTATGTGGGTATATTCTCAAGAGTAGAGTTGCTGGATCGAAGAATCAGCATGCTGTTTTCCACAGTGGCTGCACGATGTTATATTTTCACCAGCAATGCACAAAAGTTCGATTTCTCCACATTTCTTGCCAACATTTGTTATTTTCTGTTTTTTTTTTTAATAATAGCCATCCTGGGGGCGCTGGGTGGCTCAGTCGGTTGAGCGTCCGACTTCGGCTCAGGTCATGATCTCGGGGTCTGTGAGTTCGAGCCCCGCATCGGGCTCTGTGCTGACAGCTCGGAGCCTGGAGCCTGCTTCACATTCTGTGTCTCCCTCTCTCTCTGCCCCTCCCCCGCTCATGCTCTGTCTCTGTCTCAAAAATGAATAAACATTAAAAATAATAATAATAATAATAGCCATCCTAATGGGTATGAAGGAATATCTCATGTGGTTAAATATTTTAATTAAAGGAAACACTTATTTTAAAATAATAGGTGACTTTCTTTGTAGTATTTTTATTCTTTGGGAAAACCACAGAATTTTAAAAATCATAAAAACAAGAAGGGATTTTGATGTGTTTAATTTTTTATTTCTGTTCTTTGAATGAACCATCGACGTTAACAGTATGTATGTGTATGCATTTATTTATATATGTACATATATATATACATATATGTATAGTGCTTTTTATTAAGACAAAATGCATTATTTTATATGAATTCATTGCTATCGATCTGATTTTTGCCTTGGGCTTTCCCAAATCATAGCCTCCTTCCGTAGCTAGATCAGTTCATACCCTTCAACTTCCCTCTGCAGCCAGATGAATAACAAACACCATCCCAGGGGGACAATGGATGAACCAAAATGCTTCCCCAGGCCACTGAACTGCCAATTGGATGATTCGATTCGAGTCACTGACTCTAGGGGGAAGTTGTTTAGGAGAAAAGAGACCTAATAGATCATCTACACCCACCCCTGGTGTGATGGGCACAGAGACCAAACATCAAAAATAAAGACAGCAGCATTGTTTGCCTTTGTCTTCTCTCACCCTTTCCAGATTGCCTGTGACATTGCAGTGTCAATCAGGATGTCTTAGCCTAGAGCCCCACATTCCCTGTCTTGCTTTGTCTCCTTGCTCATCTCAGATCTGCCATGAGCACAACTGTAGGTAGAACAAGTATTAACATACCGCCTGCCATGATTAAGGATTCTTGGGCAGAAGATAAGTCATTAAGGAGGTTAGGTGGAAGACTTTTTGGATCAGAATAAGAAATTTGTCTTGTATGTGAACTGAGGATTCAAACTCCAACTGGCAACCCTACAGGAAGGAAAGAAAGTCATGATGCCTCTGGTGTATTGAGGCAAACATGGGATTTAGAGTCAGGAAATCTAGGTTTGTTCTCTTTTCTACCATGTGCTTCAGCTTGGTTTTTCCTTCTCTGACAATAAGAATAAATCAGGCTTTGGGAGGATCAAATAAGATATTGTATGTAAAATTTTGTATTAAAATGTGATTGTTAGGTCTAATCACAGAATTAGTAATAGATATAAAATGCTGAACTCTAGGATTTTTTGCTAACTATACAAGTGTACGGAGTCTGAGGGGGGAAAGTGTTGAGGGCATTTGTACCCTGAAATGAGCGATCTTAAAAAAGCACAAATTTTAAACTACATGATGGCAAAGTGTCACATCTGTATGAAGGAATGGATAAGTGAGAACCCAGAGCAGTGGAGGCCGTGAAGCACCTTGGAAAGATGAGGGACTGGGGAGAAGAGGGTAGCTGGGGTTAGGAGCAAGATATACAGCATGAAAAGCCTGAATTGGAGAACAGCACAATTTTAATAAGAAAGGGTGCAACCTGCCCTAAAGAGCCCCATGGTGACAAAGGTGAGAGAAGTCGCTCATCTCATGACAGAATCTTGTTACTGTGACTTGTAGGAGAGAAGAGTGAGGTGCAAGGTGTGAGGTGAACACACTGTTAAATCCTGATTACTAAACGCTGAATGCATTATTTTCAAAGTTCAAAAGGAGAGAAGGAACAGGAATGTGAGGGGTATATGAAGGGAGGACTTCACATTGCCGTATTCTGTAGAGTGAAGTTTCAGAATATCCTTTTCTGTTTGTGGAATCTTTCATAATCCTTCACTCCGAATGGCTAGCTTCACTTTCCTCCATTCACACTCTGGATCCTTTACTCTAACCTGTTTCGATTAGCTTGTCAATGCCTTCCTCTTCTGAGCTGATTTCTTCTCACAGAAATTTCACATGCTAGGAAGGAAGTCTCTAGAAAACCTCACAGATGGCCTCATCGCCCTACCCCAGCCCACTCCATGTAGACCATACACTTTCAGTTTCTAACTTCTTGTCAAGTGCAGAGAGGGAACTCACTGCCCGGGCTCCTGTGCCTCTGTATGTCTGTGTGTTTGTGTCTGTGCTGGGGCACGGGGGGCGGATATGGAGACTGAGAAAAAAGGAAGAAGAACACGTCTATGTTATTTTTTCCCAGGTCAAACAGCATCTTTCTCAGGCATCGAGAATTTTTATTTTTAAATCTCATATGTGTTTAGCAAAGTAAGTTTTATTTTACTGGTTTGTACTATGTATATATAAACATAGAATAACCACTAGAAATAGTAAATGAAATTAAGATCTCTTTGAGATGACAGAGTTGGAGGCATAAGAAAAATGAAAGGACTTATGTTGTATAATGGGGCATACTTAAATATTGTCTTAAGATCCAAATTAGCCACTAGTAAGACATCTATGAAAACAATTCAATTACCTACAAGTTCATTAGTCAATATATAAATTCCTCAGAGACTATCCTCTAAATGGTATATTTAGTTAACTTAGGCTGAGTGAGTTATAGAGTTAGCAAATATAAGTTAAAATTGCTATAAAATCGATATAAAATGGACTAACAAAAATAAATGGTTTGGGGACTATTTATTTTTCTGTACTAGCTACATCTGACTTCATATTTAGTACATCCTGTCACCTTTCCATTAGCATCAAGGAGTCAACAACTTATAGCTGAACAAACTCCAGAAACATGTAAGACGTCACGTTGAAGTTCCTCACCCACTTTGTTTAAGCCATCAGAAGCCATGACAAAGTCAAAACCATGTTGGTGCAGGAGCTATTTGGTAGGATAACCAGAAAGAGGTTTGAAGGCTCTAATTTGTAGAAAGATGGTGATTTTCAAGCCTAATTTTAAATACAGACGGTACATGAAAGCCTACAGGGTCAATATACCTTGAGAGTCCAAAGTGACGCGAAATTGAGAAAGTGGGCTATCATCGTCAGAGCTTTACTAGTTGCTGAACTCTCTTTCTTCCTCTACCTCAGTTCTCTCTAGAAGAGAGAACGCTGTAGGAACAAGGAAAGATCCAGAACCACAGGTGCCTGAGGAAATACAAAGGGGAACAACAATACAGAGGTTTTCTGCTGAGGTACTTAGGCCAGCCTCCTGCAGGGAAGTGGCCAAGTTCACCTGTACTGAGGGGTCCAAGCAACACAGCTCCCAGAGAGACTCCACTCATACCAGGTTTTTTCTTCCTACTACTTTACTCCTCACCACACGAGGCGGAGTTCTGGGCTTGTCTGCGGCTCCATCTCCACCTTCGCAAGCCACCGACAGTAGTGTAAGGGCTGTCCCCGCCGCTTCCGCCATCAGCTCCTCCTACCTGTGCCCTTGCCCCATCTGCAGAGCCTGATCTTGCCCCAAGAACTCACTTTGTGGTGAGGAGCATGTTCCCACATCCTGTTGAAGAGGGACGTGGTGCTCCCTTCAACCTCAGAGATTCAGCCAACTGGAATCCATCACGGCCCATTCACAATGAGGTAGAGGCTCTGTCAGACAGAGAGCTCTTAAAAATAGAGTCATGAGAGGGGTTCAGCACTCCTCAAGAAGCTAAGGAAATCATGTCCCCAACTATCATCTATGGGCTCAGGTCATGGTGAAATTCAGGTAAACTCAGCCCAGCAGCCAGCATGTGTGATAGAGATTATGGAAAGAGGTGTGCCAGGCGTTAGGGAGTGCTTGTTTGGGTGGGTGGTGGCAGAGGGGTGCTGTTTTTGAGGAAGAAAAATAAAAACAGTTCCCTGCTTTTACAACTCACTGGGGAAACAGAGTAGACAAGTAAGTACTTAAGTTGTATATAATCCATTGAGTACCTAAATGTTTAGAAAGTGTTAATGGGGATGAAAAAAGTGTCTTGCAGTTTCACCATTTCTAGTGCCCAACCTGCCTTCTACCATCTTGGGCGAAGTTGTAACAAGTACTGTATTTTCAACCAACTTCTATTAACTCTGTCTTTACAACTAATAGCAAGTAGAGTGGTTTTATTATGTAATTTCTGACAATAAACAGTTTAAGAAAGTTTATTTTCAGATTAAAGCAATTCCCTTTTCCAAGTTTACTAAGTATAGAAGATTAAGTCTCTTTAAAAAGAAAAGAGGAGCGCCTGGGTGGCTCAGTCGGTTAAACGTCTGACTTCAGCTCAGGTCACGATCTCATGGTTCCTGAGTTCGAGCCCCATGTTGGGCTCTGGGTTGACAGCTCTGAGCCTGGAGCCTGCTTCAGATGTCTCCCTCTCTCCGTCCCTCCCCTGCTCATGCTCTGTCTCTCTCTGTCTCTCAAAAATAAATAAACGTTAAAAAAAAATCCAAAAAGAAAAGGAAAGTTATCATGTGTGTGTGCGTGTGCATGTGTGTGTGTGTGTGTGTGTGTGTGATCACATGTGGGCTCAGAAGCGGTGGATGGCTGGGTCATGGGAAACATATCTGTTATTTTCTTGAATCTAGGCAATATAAACCAGTGAGGTTGAATACCACTGCTCTGTGAAAATTTGAACTGCTTGAGTGTATTACAAATTTTCACCAGCCTTCTTCCTATCTCAAGGATGGCAAGTTTATTTGGCTTAGGAAAGAACTTTCTATTCTTCTCAGTCTTATTACACTTTCTTATCAACCCTTTGCTGACTGGGTCTTACGTTTGAGCAGTGTGAGCCCTCGCCTTGGCAGAAGCTGCTCTCACACAGCCCACCACCCTCACCTGCCTCTGTCCTTCTTCCGTTTGCTCTGCCTGCAGCTGGAAGCCTGGGGCGGGTCTAGAGCTGGCCTCCTGGGACGTTTTCCCATGGCATTTGCACCTCCTCACAACTTCGTGTTATCCCCCCATGCCACTATTCCTGGGGTCCTGTTCTGGGCGATGGCGGCAGCAGTAGGAACTAATTTTATTTTATGAGAAGAACCAGCAACTTGGACCAAGTAAGTCATGGGTAAAACATGACTTGACAATAACATAATAAAAAAGAAAATCTATATACAGTAAAATGGATCAATGCTGAAACAAACAAACCAATTTGGATAAGCCGTTATTATTGGCTATCTCCCTCACGATTAAAGCACTGCGTGCAATCAAGTACAAATCACTTTCTTCCCTTTTTCCTTGGGCTCTCTATAAGGGAAAAGTAACAGCATCCATAAGAGTGTTCTGTTTTCCTCATGCTTTAATTATGAAAGTGACACAGGGGTGTGTGGGTGGCTCAGTTGGTTAAGCGTCCGACTTTGACTCAGGTCACGATTTCACAATTTGTGAGTTCGAGCCCCCTGTCGGGCTCTGTGCTGACAGCTCAGAGCCTGGAGCCTGCTTCAGATTCTGTGTCTCCCTCCCTCTCTGCTCTTCCTCTACTCATGCTCTGTCTCTCTCTCCTTCGAAAATAAATAAACACTAAAAAAAAAATTTCAAAAGTGACACAAACACATCCTGAGGTAAAATCAGGCTTCAGTTATTTTAAATTCACTAGTCCTCCCCCCCCCCAATTCATGGCTGTTTTATCTTTTGCGGGCTTTATAAATGAAACTTTACAGAGATGACACTTTCGAAGACATGAAACTTTGAAAACAATCTCTAGCAGTAGCTTTTTTGTACTATTTAGTTTTCACGCGGTTATTTATAGATTTTAGATTATATTCTATTACAAAAATCAAAAGCAGACTTTCTGGTAAGTTGTTTTCAAAAATTCAGGAGCGACAGGATTAACTCCGGGCTTCTCAACCACAGCACTGTTCAGACTGATAATTCTTCGTGGAGGGGCTGTCCTACATGTGGTAGGGTGTTCAGCCAGTATTTCTGGCTTCCACTTGCTAGAAGCCAAGAGCACTCCCTCAGTCAGTCAATTCAATCAAAGATTTCGCCAGACATTGCCAAAAGCACTTCTCACTGAGAACCACCAGATTAACCTAATATCCGAGATATGTTTAAAAATCTGAGTACTATGAAAATAAATCCCAAACCAAGCAAAACCCTGTTATCGACAACAGTGATAAAGCGTTTTTAATTTTCCATACGAAAGTATGTAGACGAACCAGCTACAAAGGGGAACATTTTCTTAATGCGTTCAGTTTCTGAATGTCTGTCCTAAATGTCATCTCAGCCTTTGCTTAAGTATGTACTTGATCCATTACTTTCACATTAGTTGCTAAGAGCAAAGAAAGATTTTCTGGAATCTGGAGTTATTAACTAGCAATGCAGCGAATGTAGCGAAAGCATTTTCACTAGCAGCCTCTTTGCTGGGGTGTGGCAAGCGTGGTAAGTTTATGCCAGTGAAGATACACAATGCTGAGGAAGGGAAAGATATATGGGGGCTAAAGAAAATTCATTTCTATGAAGAATATTTCTGTAATTATATCTGTGTGATATCAGAGCAATAGAGGGAGTAGTTTGGACTAAACATTACATAGGTAAATGGAAATGAAGGTACAGATAGAAATCGTGATGAATTGATTCAAATGACTTTGGAAAAGAAATTCAAGTAATTTGAGGTGAAATGTTTGAACTGAATGTATCCTGAACTCTGAGGTCTTCCAGATTTGAAACACCTCTTCTTAAGAAGAAGTAGTAGCCCAATCTTTAAATCATTATAAGTGAAAAATGCCAACTAATGTAAAGAGTTAATAAGGGGAAACCAGATGCTACTCTTGTACTATCTTCTCAGGGCTTTTATAAATCTAAAACCATTCTTAAAAAAAGTCTATTTTTTAAAAATAATTTGTGCAAATAGTACGCACTGATGTGGATCAATTATAAGGGAAGATGACAGAGGGAATGTTGAAAATATTTAACAACCGGAAAGGCACAGGTACCAAGCAATCAGAGTGGTTGCTTATGACATCCAGCTGGGCTCGTGTGTAGCAACTATCAGTTCTGGAAAAAAGCAAACTGCAAAGCCAGGGTTTCCACTTGTGCAAAAAGTGGGGCCAAGAAGGATGGTGTGTGTGTGTGTGTGTGTGTGTGTGTGTGTGTGTGTGTGTGTATAATTGTATATGCATAGCTTAGAAATATACACAAGACCTTGAGAAGAGTGGTTGCCTCCGGTGAGGAACTGGGTAAATCTGCCATGTAATTTATTGTTTAAAGTAGGTCAATTTTGAGATGTGAATGTTATTAATAATCATTTCAGAACAATAGACATAAACCTGTCCTATACTGGTAAGTCAGGATATATGATACCCCTAGACCTGGAGAGCAGTAGGGGCTAGAGTTTCAAGGCTTAGAATTGACTTATTTTTCACTCTATCATACAATGATGCATTGTTCCTACCCTCTTTTTAATTTTTTTTAGAAGTTAAAAGGAACACTTTTAAAATAGAATGGTTATTCAATCTACAATGAAATCAGGATGGAAGAATGTCAAAAAATTTTTTATCATTTTTACCTTTCTATCCTCACCACTATGCAAGAAATCTAGCTATTATTGTTAAGATTAATGGCAGATGCGGATGTTAGAAATTTTATGTAACAAACCTAAAACAATGATAATGATCAAACAGTGTCTACAGCTAAGCAGCCAGAATAAGTGATTAAATAGTCGTAGAGTTTGGGTTATTGATTTGCCAGATTTATTAGCAGTTCCCGTTTCTTCGAAGTGTCCATCCCATGTAGGAACGTATTACTATTTCTTTCCCTATCTTTCAACATTTGGTGAAAGTTTCAGAGTATGGATAAACCAAACTCAAACATAATGACTCCATTATATTATCCAGCAGTATGTTTGTTTCAGTCACATTGATTTAAAATTACAGCATAATACAGCATATGGAGCTCCTGGGCGGCTCAGTCAGCTGAGCAATCGACTCTTGATAACAGCTCGGGTCATGATCTCACAGTTGTGGGACTGAGCCCCACATCGGGCTCTGAGCTGAGCATGGAGCCTGCTTGGGATTCTCTTTCCCTCTCTCTCTGCCCCTCTCCCTTTCACATACATGCACACGCATGCATTTTCTCTAAAAAATAAAGAAAAATAAACATTTAAAAAAAGAACATTAAATAGCATAATGTATAAACTTGTCAAATCACTATGTTGTTCCTCAGAAACTAATGTAATGTGTGTCAACTACACTCACATTTTAAAATTCAAAACAAATAAAATCCATATAATTAAATTAAATTAAAACGTAACATTAACTGGGGCCCCTGGGTGGCTCAGTCGGTTAAGCGTCCTACTTCGGCTCAGGTCATGATCTCACAGTTCGTGAGTTCAAGCCCCAAGTCAGGCTCTGTGCTTACGGCTCAGAACCTAGAGCCTGCTTCAGATTCTGTGTCTCCCTCTTTCTCTGCCCCTCCCCCACTCATGCTCTGTCTTTTTCTCTTTCTCTGAAATACACATTAAAAGGAATTTTTTTAAACCATAACATGAACTATTATAACTTCAGAGTTTGATAGCCTGATGAAAATGATGTTATATGACTAACGAACTATAAAAACAAGGTTGGTAAACAATCATTGTCTCTGCAGTACATGTAATTCTTGACCTGAGAACTTTACATCCACTCATCCATTTAATCCTGATTTAAAAACAAAACCCTGTGAAAAAGTTATTATTATTATTATTATTATTATTATTATTATTTTACAGATGAGGAAAACTGAGTCTCAGAGAAGTTAAGTAACTTGCTAGGTCACGTGGCCAGTAAATGAGAGTCAAGATTTGAACCCAAGTCAATACTCCCAGACCCTGCACAGCCTGTAGGGTCTGGGCTGGCAGCTAAGAGACTTAAGTTCCAATTTTGAATCAACCACTTCCATATCTTCTACTCTAAAACCAGGACGCAGAGTTTGACAATGGGTTTGTTTGTTTTATGGGTTTTCCCCCATGAAATCCAAGATACGAAGTTGCTCTCACTAAGTACGATATTGCCGTAATCTTTTGGCTGCTCTTTCCTCTCCAGCGCAGTGAGAGAGGAGGACTAGATGATTCCTAAGGCTTCCCTCGCTGTATAAAACTACGAAACCCTCTTATGTTACTAGCACACTTACAGTTTAGCTTAATCACCCTCAAAGCCCCAGGATAGAATAACTGCGTTATTATTCCTATGATAGAAGTGAGCAAACTAAGGCCCAGAGACTTTATGTACTCAGCCCTAGTTTAAACAGCTATTAAGATTCAAACCCAGGCAATCTGCCTCCCTAGTCTGTGCTATTAACCACTCTGCAATGTTATAAATCTAGAATAAATTATAGATCTAGAATATAAATTGCAAAATATAAAATAAGTCCAGAATAAAGGAGTTCTTCCTGGAGACCAACCTTCTTACAGGTGGGGAGCAAGTTTTTGTATTAATACTTCTGCATGCATCTTGTGTTAGGGTTTGGAGTCTCTGCAGCTGTGATCTCCTTGGGAGGGCACAGAGAAGAACCCATCTTCTCCCATTCTGTCCCCCAGCACCCCAACTTTCCCTAATCCTGCTGTCTTCCTGCCTACAGCCTTCAGGGATTGTTCGAGGATTGGAGGATATCATAGAGATAAAAAGAGTATCAAGGGAGACAAGGTAAAAAAAAAAAAAAAAAAAAAAAACAAGATGCTTTCAGCAACTTGAAGATGGGGTAGTAAGTTAAAGGAGCAAATTGGATCTGGAAACTGGTGCCCTCATCTGCTTTTCTCCTCCTAGCACCTAGGTTCTCTTCCCCCATCCTGCAAATGCACTTACATTGCGGTTTAGTACAAAGAAAAACTCCAGCTGAGGGCACCACTTCTTTTAAATCGCTAGTCGCAGTATTCAGCTCATTGCCAACCCTCATTTCCCCAAATAAGCATTAGAAGCCTGAAGGTGCCAGACCCCAGTCCCCGTGTTTTGGGGGTTCGAGAAGAAACGAGACCATTTCTGGACTTCAGGTCCCTAGACACACCTGAATTTGCATCCCTGTGCTCACAGTTCCTGGCTATGAGCCCTTGAATATGCTACTTAATATTTATAATAATAGTTTCCATATATCGAGCCCATGATCTGGTTTTGTGGTAGGGAGTAGGGCATCGAAAGGTGAGATGTATTTGGATGTGTGGCAGGATAGGTGGTGGTGGAGAGGAAGAAAACATCTTCTAGGTGAATTTTAAAGCACGAAAATGGAAATTGTCATGGCCACAGGTGTGTCTTCAGTGATTTTTTTTTTTTTAATGCTTCGGATTTTCAAGTATTTCTAGAAGAACCAGAAAATTTCAAATCCTTGCTTTGGAGAGAAACAGCAAACACACCATGATTTTTTCCAGCCTAAATGGGATTATAATCACAGAGAAGGGTGACTGTTTGCTATTTTTACTGAGTAATACCCTAATTCTAGTCAAGGACAGAAACTGTGTAACAGGACTTCTAAGAGAGAGTGTTAAATGTCCTTACAGAAAAGACGAGACTGGAGAAACGAGAAGGCTGGATATGAGACTTCCCAGCCAGTCTCTACTGCTTCCCAGTCACCCTACCTGTGGGCTCCCAGCCTGGGCCCCCGAGAGAGGACTGATTTGGGAGGTGATCGCGGTCAGCCTGCTAGTCTGCTTTCAGTTGAATCAGTAGCACTCGATATTTATAAATAAGTAGAAAAACTCACTTGCTACTACTTATCCGAACGAGTGACTTTTTCTGCCACATCTCCGTTAGTAAGCAGACAACACCTTAAACGCGGATGGGAACAGAAGCGCTCTTGCAAACCACAGAGATGTTAACATGGCTGCGCTGTAGAAAGTGTGCAACCTGAGTTTATAGAACTTATTTTCAGTTTTTTCAACTGCGGTTTCTATTTAAGAGGCTCGACTGTAAAATATGGAAGAAGTCCCTTATTAGTCACTTCCATATTTTTTCAAGTAAAACAAAGGGAGAGACACACCAAGTTAAGAGTAAGTCCAGCAGGAGAGCTGGAGAAACAGTGAGGGAAAGACAAAAGGTAAGTTGTAACTTAAACAGAAATAGACAAGGCAGTCTAAGGCAAGCAAAACCATACCAAACCAAACACGATATGCACAGCAATAGCCCTCCCCTTCAAGAAACTCTCACAGATGATTTTGCCATAGAGGAAGATAAATGTTACAATGCCTGCCCAACCAATCAGTGACGCTGCAAGCCTCAAACCAGGAAGCCCTGTAGAGTGTAGTATTTTAAATTGTGCAAGTGAGACTTCTGGCTCTCAGCTAGTTTTTGTTCCCTGTGCTTGTAGGACACAAAAGCAGATGTGAAGTCCCTCATGGCGAAGTTTAACACGGGGGGCAACCCCACGGAGGAGGTCTCTGTCAACAGCCGCCCCTTCAAAGTCGTGGGGCAAAGCTCGCCTTCAGGAGTACAAGCTAAAAAGAACCTATTCAACAACCAAGGAAGTGCCAGCCCTCCTGCAGGACCTAGCAACGTACCTAAGTTTGGGTCCCCAAAGCCACCTTTGGCAGTGAAACCTTCATCTGAGGAAAAGCCTGACAAGGAGCCCAAGCCCCCGTTTCTAAAGCCGACAGGAGTGGGCCAAAGATTTGGACCACCGGCAAACTCAGCCACCAGAGACCCTGAGGTAAAAGCGGGATTTCCGAAACCTGTAGGCCCTAAGCCCGTCAGTGTGCCCAAGGAAGATTCCAAACCTGTGTTTCCCCGGGCCCCTGGGAATAAGCCTTTGCTTCACAGTGTAAACCAAGACCATGACCTAAAGCCACCAGGCCCCAAGCCGGGGTCTAATCTCCCAACCCAGGAAGCCGAGCAGAAACAGGTGTTTCCCAAGTTGGCTGGGGTTAAAGGCAAGTTTGGGTCAACTTCCCAAGACCACGACCCCAAGCCCCTCTTTCCCAAGCCCGTCTTTGGCCAGAAGCCCTCCTTGAGTAGTGATGACAGCCATGAAGATGAGAGCCCCACCAAGAACGCATCTCTACAGAAAGGCCCCCCGACCCCTCTTGGAGCCAAATCCAAAATGACCCCTTCAAAACCAACAAGAGAAGACCAGGAAAATAAAGACCAGGGAGGAGAGACGTCAAGTTCACCTTTCCCCGGCGTGGTTCTGAAACCTGCCGCGAACAGAGGAAGCCCAGGCCTGTCCAGAAATACTGAAGAGAAAAAAGAAGAAAGGAAGATAGATGCTGCTAAGAATGTCTTCCTGAGCAAAATGAATCAGGAGGAGCCGGCCTCTGGGGCTCCTCCTGCCAAGTTCCCTAAGACGCCTTCTAAGCTGACGGTGGCAGGGCCATGGGGCCAAAGTCAGGAGAAGGAAAAGGGAGACAAGAATTCAGCCACCCCTAAGCAGAAGCCTCTGCCTTCCCTCTTTGCCCTGGGCCCACCGCCACCAAAGCCCAGCAGACCCCCAAATGTTGACCTGACGAAATTCCGCAAAGCCGCTTCTGGAAACAGTGAGTTCTTTTCTCGTTCGCTATTTAACAAGTTTTGTTCTACAGCAGAGGGTGTTTTACCTTCTGGGGAAAAAATTATAACAAGGAATGATTCCATCATCAGGACCCCTGGGCATGTGGTGACTTTTCTTTGGCATTTTTTTTTCCTTTGGTACGGGGTGTGAGAGGTGAAGTTCTGGGAGAAAGGGCCTCGGCGGGTGCCTTTGGGGTTGGGAGGGAAATAAGTCCACTTGATTGCTAAGTGGTTTTGCTTTCATTTACTTCTCATTTCTGTTGGATGAGACTGAGGTATGTTCCCCTTACTACCACAGAAGAGTTAGACAAAAAGATGAGCAAACCTTTAGGGTGGTGGTTTTCAGACTGGGTCAAGTCCAATGCCGGGGGATGTTTGGCAATGTCCGGAGGCAGTTTTGGTCGTCACAACCGGAGGGTACTGTTGGCAGGCAGCAGGTAGAGGCCAGGAGGGCTGCAAAACATCTTGCACTGCACAGAGCAGCCTGTCCCGACAAAATCGCCAGACCAGTGTCACCAGTCCCGATCTCGAGAAAACCGCTTCCAAGTGATTTGAAATGTCCAAAATGTCACCATGCATTTCCTAAGCCCAATATTCAAATAAGAGAGGAACAAGGCTCAGGAAATGCCACTTTCTGTTTTGTATTTCAGCTGTTTTCTATTTCTCAGCATAAAGCTTCCTGAACTTTGCTGAGTCCTAAAGTAGTACCTAACTAGGATCCTAAGCCAAAGAGACACATTACTCTCCTTCTGAGTAAATAGTTTAATTTTCTACCAGAGATGTTACCATCCCATGGCACGTGCTAAAATTTGATGCTGAAGGGCCTGACTTCTCGGGTCATTGTAACCCTGCAGAGTGATGACTTATGACTGATTAATATTTTAGGCCAATAATGTGCAACTATTGTTTATGGTTGGGGAAGGTGGAGAAAGAAGGCTTATACATAGTGGAACAGGGACCACGCCGCTATTAGACATATTTTCTTCCTTACGAAAATACGGTCTAATGAAAGCAGTTCTAGGTATAAAGGTTGATTTTCTTTTTCAGCTCTGCAGAAGCATCTTGCAATCTACCATCTTCCTGAGATCAATGTTCTTGCTGTCGATCAACAGCTTAGTGATCAAATCCCCCATTAATCTATCCTGTAGAAAGCACATTTGAAATGACGCCATCATTCTAGAAGGATTTGGAATTGTCCATCTTCTAGAAGGATTCAGCCTTGTTACACTTGTGCCCTCCTCATCTGTCACCTTCTCATTTTAATACTGGGCCATAATTCAGAAATGTTTGTGAAAATTTCTAAAAGGTCCCCTCTTAATTCCTTTAGTTCTTCTGTGCCTCAGATAAAAAAAAAATTAGCTGTCATAACCTCCATCTAACTTCTAACTTCAAACCAGGGAAACAGTGATGTTAGGCAGAAATCCTTGGGAGTTTTACTCTGTGTCCTCCATCTTTATTTCCACTCAGCTCTCAGGTTTGGGTGGTGGTAACCAGTTGTCTGGTGTCATGCTGTCGAAATGCTAATGAAGTCCTCTGACTCTATAGGCCTCTATAGTCTGAGCTGACCTTCAGTGCCATAGAGTTCCAAGGGACCCAGGCAAAATTGCCCAGTAGGCAGAGTGGGTCCTTGCCTTCTTTCCCCTTTTCCCCCATATGGACCCGCCTCCCCACTGCTCAAGAGGCCAGGAGACAATTTAGAGTCTAAATCCTCTTATAATGTATCCCACCTCTCACTCAGATCCTTGGAATATATCATGCCCCAAAAGTGAGGTTATTTCCTCTTCATCCACCCTTTTCCACAAATCGAAACTCAGTCCTTCTTAATTTGAACTGACCTCAGGTTAGTGTCAGGATAAAGCAATCAGATTCCTAACTTTCAATTGTGAGTAACACCCCTTTAAAGCATTCACATTTTTGTAAGTATTTAAATTTGTAACTGATGTTTTTAAATGGAAATTACACTTGGCTGAAAAAAACAGCAAGTATAAAATGATATACAGTCCTTGTCTGTCATTTTCTGTCTTCTCAGCCTCTGCCCCCACAGAAACCACTTTTCTTCATTTCTATGTCCATCCAGTTTCCTTATGTCTATGTAAGCAAATGTAAATACAGATATTAGTCCCTTTGGCTTTATACTCAAGAAGTAGAACATTATATGCAATGCTTTGATCCTTGCTTTTTAAAAAAATATTTAAAAATCTTGTGTATCTTTTCATATTTTAATAAGAGGTAACTGAATATTCTTTAGAGTTGCATAATATTCTGGTAAATGAACAACCTACCTAATTGATTGAACCACTTGGACTGTTTCCAAACTTTTTCATTCAAAACAATGCTGCAAAAAATATCCTTGTATACATGCCTTATATGTTATTTTCTGAACACTGAGAATTTCCTAACAGGCAGGTCTGCTGACTCCTGACCCTACCACTGCTATTTTTCTCAAACCATACTAAGTAATTTAGCATTCCATTTACAAAGGTTAAAAATATACCAGATTTAGAAATTCTATACTGTTCGAATTAACCAATGCTTCATCTAATCACCCTGCAGGTTTTCAGAACTCTAAAACTATCTTCTTAGCCTTCTACCTATTGCCTTCCTTCCCAAAGGTCACATCCAATTCCTTAAACCTCTTCCCCAGACCTACCCTCCATCTTTTATCACCTTTGTCCAGTACATTAACCATTAAAAATATGAATTATTTATTGAGGACTTGTTACATACCAGATATACATTACCCTGTTGGTTCCTCCCAAGAACCCAATGAAATGAGAATTCTATGAGGAAACTAAAGCTCGGAGACATTGGGCAATTTGCCCAAGGCTGTACCATGACTAAGCAGGGGCAGGGCTGGTCCTTAGGTGTCTCTGATTCCAGGGCCTGGGTCCCCCTCACCACCCTCCCTGCTAGGCTCCTTCTCTTGAAACATAGGATATCATGAAATAATAAATCGAGCATAAAGGAAATGCAAAGAATTCTCATTCTCCTCTCCCTCTCTGTCTCTCTGTTCTTTGGTTGAAATGTTTGTTTAACTACAAATACCACTGTAAGCTACATGAAGATAGACTCCAGTCTGCTTAACATCATTTATTTGGAGCATAGAAATAATACACTCTCGTTTGTCGTTCAGGTCTGTCATCCCACCAAAGTCTATTTAATCAGATTTTAGTATTAATATTGTCTATGGCTTAGCAATTACTTTAACAAATTAGATAACCCCCGTCAATAGGCTTGCACTCCATCGAATTGAGCTTCCGCGTGAAATGGATATTACACACGCGTCTATATTATAGATCTATTTGGCTCACCTACTAGTAAACCATAAGCTTGAATATAACGTATTGCTTTTCTGAACATGAAGCTAATACCTTTTCCCCCCCAGAACCATTTGGGGTTACAAAAGCCTAAACTTTCAAAAAAAAAAAAAAAAAAGAAATCCAAAATATTAAAATCTTCTCTGAACTAACCTTGTCTCTGGCTCCTTTTGGTTCCTGGGCCAGTGGTGAGAGGGGTTCATCCTAAGCATCACCATGTTCCCAACCAGTGAAGTTTTGGTTGTTAAGATCCCCAGGCTTGACTGTTGGTTTGCATGTGGGAGTTAGTAATAAATCTTATTGGAAATATTCCACCCAACCCTTTTCTTGGTCTGGTTCTTAGAACTGGAGAGAAATGAAGACTCATCTTTCTATGTTAGCTTTAAGCATCCTGACAGTTGAAGGAGTAAGGCCGGGGGCCCGGTGGGCGTTAGCAAAGGGCTAATGGCCTGACCGACCCCCTCCTTATCTGCTTATGCATCTCTTCAACTCATCCAGCCAACAGTAGTTGGGAACCTAAAGGTGCCTGGGCTATTTTCAGCAGCAAGGATAGGAGGAGGCAAGATTTTCCTTCATATACCCCAAACTGTCTCTTTTCTCTCCCTTCACTCTTTTTTTACATGTACTCTCTAAAATTGCCTTATTAGATATTTATATATCGTGTTATATCAATGTGTGTTGCTCCGAGCCATTACAAGGGAAAAGGATTCTATGCTCAAGCACATTTAAAAACTTGGGGAGTGGTAAGTAGATTCTTTCCAGCAGGGTTTCTACAGACGTTTGATAGATCTAAGGTACCTAAGAAACAGATTCCAGGACATGTTTTCTGAAACATCTCACAGATCAGGGCATTTCAGAACACTGAAAAGCTAGAGGCAAAGCTCTATGGCACACAGACTGCACATGAAGCCCGGGTCAGCTTCGGGTGGCCACGTCGTTCTGCCCGCTCACTGTCTGCGTGTCTGATCTGCACTTTGTGGCTGTTGTCACTCTTCCTTTCGGCTCCATCCTGAGCCCGCTCTACTTCACTTGCCTTCCTTGGTCCTTCCTCTGTTCCTGGTTGAAACTTCTGAGGGACCACTGACTGTTACTTGGGCAGCTTACCTGGGTTTAACTCTGAAACACAAATGCCTGGGTGGCTCAGTCGGTTAAACATCTGCCTCTTGATCTCTGCTCAGGTCATGATCTCACCGTTTGTGGGATCGAGCCCCACGTCAGGCTTTGTGCAGACCGTGTGAAGCCTGATTTGGATTCTCTCTCTCTCTCTGCCCTCTGCTGCTTGCACTCTCTCTCTCAAAATAAATAAATAAATATTTTTAAAAAAAGAAATAAAATAAAACAGAAATGCCTTTGAAAGAGCATCCCCTCTCTTAACCACCCAAGCTGCTGGCCAAATCTTGAGAGCTTCCTATCCTTCCTCTTTCTTTCCAAGTTCTCAACTTCTGCTCTTCTGAGATAAACCAGCTCCTCAGTCTAAACCCTGTTCTCGAACTACCTGTTTGCTCTCTGCTGCATTATCCCAACAGTATCCTTTGGGCTTTATTTTAGCCAATGTTTTTACCATTTTTTACAAATAATCTACGTGGTCTTTCTTTTTACATTCTGGAATTTAAATTTACTGCGGAGAAGTCTGTGACCACCCTGAATTTCCCCCTTTGAAAGTGATTATCTTTTCTACGTGGATTCCCAAAGAAACCTCTGTCTTTAAGGCTTAGAAACCTAACCAAGGTATGTTAGTGTCAATCACTCCATCATCAGTATTTTCTGAGAGATGTTCCTCTTTGTTTTGGGAATTTTCTGTTCCATATGAATAGAGGTCACACCAATTTCTTTTGATCTGGCTGATGGGTGACTAGTGCATCTACGTGTTCTGATCCAGTAAGATAAATTCAGCAGCTCTGAGTGTTGCTTCTAATCCACTCTTCCGTGGAGCAGAAGATAGCTATACTGATCTTGAGGACTGGATGCTGTTCCATTTTCTGAGATTTCATTTGGTTCCGTGTACCAGGGCAAGGCCAACCATGGTGGCTCATCTCCCTTCTGCCTTTGATATGATTCTGTCGTGGTATTTAGGGCTTTCATGCTGTAGGTTTCTCCTTGACCTTCCCCAGAGTGCTCACTCCCCCCTAAGTCCACTTCCCCAACCTGGAGTGTATTAAGGAGAATTCACAAGTTTTTCTAAAACCAGTGTCTTACGGGGGCACCTGGGTGATTCAGTCCATTAAGCATCTGACTCTTGATTTTGGCTCAGGTCATGATCTCATGGTTCTTGAGTTTGAGCCCCATGTTGGGCTCTATGCTGACAGTGAGGAAACTGGTTGGGATTCTCTCCTTTTTCCTCTCCCTCTGCTCCTCCCTGGCATGTTTCTCTCTCTCTTGCTCTCTCTCTCTCAATAAACAAACTTTAAAAAATAAAATAAAATATAAAATAAAATAAAATCACTCTTTTCCCCCAGGATTGTTTCCCATTCTAGGGAACAAGTAGAAAGTGTGGATAATATTTATCTTGCCCTGTTTGGTTTTTACTATTTTATTTTGGAATTGGAGAAGGGACATTCTGGAAGTGTCCCTCCTTATTTAATATCACCTAAGTATTTCAGTTATGATCTAGGTATCAGCAACATTTCCAAAGGAACCATCGATTTGCTTCTTCACAAGGCAGAAAGGAGGTGGTCACTGCTTGTTTCATATCCCCCAGACTATACTGGCTGGTCAAAGACACTCAGATGACCACTCCAAGAATCTCTTCTGAGGAGTCTTTCAGGTCACAATCAAGGCAAAGGGCCAGGGTGAGATCCAGCTACCTGATGGCTGTTTTACCTCTGGAGTGCGTGTAGTGTCTGACCTCTAAAAACCTGAAAACTGCTTGAGAGAAGTTATATTTTAAGTTTTTTAATAGCCAGTTACTTAGACTAGTAGAAGAATGGAGTACTGGATAGGAAAATGATCCAGAAGAAGGAGAAGACCATTGACGCTGACCTCTGAAGAAGGCAGTTTCCTCTCTTCAGGGTCTAAGTCATTTTGTCATTGAAAAACCCCCTCCACGTATTTTGGTTCCTTGTTCCTTGCTCCGTGCTCTCTTTGGTTTTAAATTTTCTCCTTAACCATTCAGGTGCCAGCTAGTCTTTGAATATTTCTTTTAGCACAACAGTAGTCCATACTTATCATCTAGTCTGCAGGGGAAATTTTCTTTACAGTGACAGTCAAACATGCCTGCATGAGGGACTATTGCTTTTCTTAGTTACGGAAGAGAAATTTCTGTAAAACCCAGTTTGGAGCAACATGCCATGATTTATCCTATTGTAATAACTTCCCGTGATCAAGCAGCAGAAGTTGGTGTATTTTTAAGCCACTTACAAAAGAAAATATGGAAATATTGCCCAATTCAGTGGCATTATGTCAACACAGTAGCATCTGTGCTAGATCAATGAAGATACGGCAACTTATAACATAAGTAAATATTTTGTGTTACAGTGACTGACTTACCCATAAATAAAGTATAAAATGCATGTGAGATGATTTAATAAACACCAAATTCAGTTAAAATTACTTAATTCTTAAAATGGTCATGTCACCCATAGAAAGAAAAGCATTAAAATGAAATTGCAATTTACTTGAGAAAGGAAAATTAAAAGTCAAATCTAAAAATCAAATGCAAATACATTGAGTCTAACAATCAAATACACTCTCTTCCTGATTTACTTTCAATTGTGTGTGCATACATTAAAATATTTTAAAAACTAAAAAAGAAATGTAAAGACTAGGTAGGAAGATTGGGTAAATGTTATAATTCAGTCTACTCACTGGGCAGGAGATACCTTGCTTCATATAATCTGCTAAAATTATTTCCAAGCCAGTCCCCCTTTTTTAAAAGATTGGATTTCCGCAATATACATTTGCCACTAAAGGCTCTTTGCTGGCCGTGACGAAAATTATTTCCGAATATTATGGGTTCATATGCTAATAACATCTTTTTGTGCATATGTTTTTTATTTTCAACACAAAATGAAATTAATTTACATAACACACAAATAACTTCAATTATCGGAAGAACAAATTATGCTTCAGGAGCAGAAACTCAGCTACTTGTTTTTACAAATATATCTGGAAATGTCCTATTCTTTTGCAGGAAGCACCACCATGAGAGTTATGGCAAGGCTCTAAAGCCCCGAGAACCACCTAGAGCACTAGGTGGTTTGTTTTTCCAACATCTGAGAAACGAGGAAGAAAGACTCTAGAAGTCAGAGACTTTAACTGCCATATTAACCACGAGCAAACACACACACACACACACACAAAACATGTTTCTCTTCCGTTTAAATTGCTACTAAAGAAAAACGACTGTACTTTATTCTGTCTGACATAGGGAAGGTAGAAAAAACACGTCCAACAGCCAATAGCCCTAGATACTATCAGGAAAAAGTAACTGAAGGTGAGACATCTGGCTATAGAAAAAAAATCTGAAGAGAAAACCATATGAGGTTTTTCTTTCCCCAAAGTAAGAACGGGTGTTGGAGCAGCATTATCTGTATTCGTTCCAGCAGCCCGCATCTCTCTGCAGCTGCACGCCTGTCCGCCACAACGTCTTCTTCAGCCAGCGGCACGCTCCTGGCAACCAAGAGTGTGTGTTTCCAGGGTTGGCAGTAGATCTGTGGAGGCACAGGAAAAGGTTCTTGCCACGTAACACCACTCTTTTCTTGATTTACTTGTAATTCCCAGAACCATCACGTAGGGCATCTGGTGTTCAAGAGCATTGCGTGCCGTAATATCATGAGTACAACCAGGCAGCTAAAAAATCTGTCCAAAATAATTGCCAGGCGGAGAAACACCACAGATATCCAGAGTGTGCTCGAGTATTTGTTCCCCTTATTCTGGAATAACTTTTGCTCAACTCCATAAAGTGGAAAAAGGCTCCTAGATGAGTACCAAAAGGACCCCTTGTAGTGGTTTGTTTTTAAATCCTAAGGTATTTTCTATTTTTCTCCCAAATTGTCACCTTAAAGAAATGGAAAACTGAGATGGATGTACTCACATCCTCTCAGTTCTGAGGATCTGGACTGCAGCTTCTCCAGGACCCCCTTCTCCCTGTTTCCAGAACTTCAGCTTCACACACACACACACACACACACACACACACACACGTGACTTTCTCCTCAGCCATTTCTTCAAAAGCAGTTTCATGTGGAAGGAGGGTAAGTCAAGTTTACCAAATACATTTCAGTCATTCATGTTACTCTAAAATAAAGAAGATTTTCTAAACCTGATAGAGCAGTTTAACAGGCAGGAAACCTCACTATACTGTAGGAAGAGGCTGTCTTTGATTTCTCCGAAGCCTTGAGTCCTCAGTCCTCACGGGGAGAAATTAATCATGTCTGGCTGAGTGGCATGCGGGCAGATGAGGTTTCTAGATCTTCTGCTTGATCTCTATCTGCCGATTGGAAACTCCTGCTTTCTTCACTAACTCTGAGTGGTTATCTAAATGGACCCACCGGTGGGGTGGACTGTTACAAGGTGAGGCAGTATCTTAGCTCAGACTGCTATTTACAAAAATACTCGTGGCTTAGAAACAGCAGAAATGTCTGTCTCACAGCTCTGGAGGTTGGGAAATCCAAGACCGAGCTGTTGGCAGATCTAGTGAGAACCCACTTCCTGGTTGTCGTCTCACTCTGTGGGGACAGCGGAGGGATGAGGGAGCTCCCCGGGGTCTCTTCTCTAAGGGCGTTAATCCCATTCAGGAGGACTCTGGCCTCAGGACCCCACCACTTCTAAAGGCTGCCCTTCTAGCACCATCACATTAGGGATTAAATTTCAACACATGAAGTTGAGGGACACTAGCATGCAGTGTACAGAAAATGGCCTGTGACACCCAACCTAGCAAAGGCACTCCACCACAACCCGCCCATCTGCCTCCCTCCTATTTTCTTGCTTTCTTCTTCTTTCTTATCTTCTAAGCTGTGATTATTTTTTAATCGTATCCTTTTCCATTCCTCCGTGCCATCTCTGCAAATCTCCCTTCTTTTGGGTCAATGAAACCTGTTAGTAGACCCTACAGAAAATGCTGAGCTTCATGGAGGCAGGACGACCAAAGAAGCTGCTGAGTTGTGAACTACTAAGAAACCATGGTTAATTACACAGCCCAACAGGATTTTGAAATGGATGACCTAAGGCAGAAAATGGAAAAGCTGCTGGTGTGCTCTTTAAAACCTGGATAAAGTTGGGCACCTGGGTTTCTCAGTCAGTTGAGCATCGACTTCAGCTCAGGTCATGATCTCACAGTTGGTGAGTTCAAGCCCCACATCGGGTTCTATGCTGACAGTGGAGAGCCCACTTTGGATCCTCTGCATCCCTCTTTCTCTGCTCCTCCCCTTCCCTCTCTCTCAAAAATAAGTAAAAACATATTTTTTTAATCTAAATAAAGTTGATTTCAAATGCCAGCCCGTGATTCCTGGAAAAATTAAATGATCCCCATGGAAGATCAATGAAGGACAAAGCCATTGAATTTTCAAGGTCACTTCGGGTTTCTAGCTCCTGCCTCTTCTAACTTGTGTCGGTTCAGGAACTGCCTCTCTGCACTCTTCTGCAGTCACCCAGACAAGACTTGTAGCCTTTCCTTAGTTTCCACCACAAACCACTCACGGAAGGCATTTGTGTGCATGACAGACTTCAAGGAAGGTGTCAGACACAGGAGTCATTTACCTTGCATCAAGGACAGAAATTTACAATGGAATATTGGTGACCACTGGCCTTCAAAAGCAGCTAGGGATTTTACAAGTCAAGTTCCCCCCACACCCCCTGCTGTTCACCTCCTCCTTTCCTTTCCTAGTGCTTTGACTCTTCCTTCCTAAGGGCAAAAAAGAATGAGAACGTTGTGTCTTCGTTGTTTTTTTAGGTTAATTTATTTATTTTGATAGAGAGAGATGGGGGAGGGCACAGAGAGAGAAGGAGAGAGAGAATCTGACCTAGGGCTCAAATTCACAAACCATGAGATCATGACCTGAGCTGAAAACAAGAGTCAGACGCTTAACCAATTGAGCCACCCAGGTGCCCAGAGAGCCTTCTAATTTCTTTTTCAGAAAGTTTGGCTGTCTCTGATCCAAACCCTCACACTCAACTATTACTTTCCTTTGTATATTAGAAGAAGTTCTTTATTCAAAAGTCTCCACGCCATTTCTTTTGAAAGTGGAAGAAGTTGTTGGGAGGGATGGCCAGTGGGGAGGAAGTGGTTTGATTTTATATTGCTATTAATGGCCATTATATTACCAGAAACAAGCTGCTAATAAATAGAATACACCCAGGGGAGCAAGGGTGATGCTACTAGAAGTACAAAAACTGAATTATTCGAAATTGCCGTGATAGTCTGGGTATTTAATCCTCCCATCCATTTTCTTAATTTATTTTTTTTATTTTAAAAAATGTTTAATGTTTATTTTTGAGAGAGAGAGAGAGAGGGACAGAGTGCAAGCAGGGGAGGAGCAGAGAGAGAGGGAGACACAGAATCCGAAGCAGGCTCCTGACATGGGGCTTGAACTCACAGACGGTGAGATCATGACCTGAGCCGAAGTCGGACGCTTAACGGACTAAGCCACCCAGGTGCCCTGGCCCATCAATTTTCAGTGACTGATAACCAGAAATCCTTAAAAAATAGGATCTATTTTTTAGGTGGAAGTGCTAGAGAGTGGCTTTCTTCCACCACACGTGGGAAGTTTTCAGATTCTTTCCTGAATTAAAATATTACAAGGACACTCATGTAATTCAATGTTTCTTACATGTTTTCTAAACCATGCTGGCACTAAATGGGTCTCTAAGGAGAAAGATGGCCAAAATGCATAAATGGTTGGATCAACAATGTACATGTCATATCCTTAGGAGGAACAAAAGAACGTCATAATTGGATCTTACTCTTTCAAAAGATTCTAAAACTTTAAGTTGCATAAGAAAACCTCAAAGTTTGTAGTTCAAGAAGCCAGGAATTAGGATAGTTATCAACATCACTAAGTGGCTCTAATGCAGGCTGTCCTGAGACCACAATAAGAAATACTGCAGCCTGGGAGACTTGTGGGGGAAGGGAAGGAGGATGGTCGGGAGAGGAAGGGTTTCTAAGCCGTAGGTATTTTTTTGAAAACAGAAGAAATGCTATAACACTGAGACAGGCCACGGGAAGTTAGTGAGTGCATCCAAACATGGAAATGAGCGAGTGATCTGCTTAAGCAAACAGGTAGTATCGTAGGGTTGATCTTAAAAATTTGCGTATTTAGGGAAAGTGCAGAGGTGATATTCAAATATCTAACATCTGGATGGCTGGAACCAAAATCTTGAAAAGTCTTTACTGTATCAGGCATTAACCTGTCAGTTGCTGGATCACAAAAAGGTCCAGGGGTCACTGAGGGGTATCTGGAACCCTTGGAGGACGTTAGCTAGTTCACTGTTTTAACAGCGGGTGGTTAAGTTGTATACATCAGCTGACTGGTGCCCACCAGCTGGCCCTGACTGTCAGCCTGGAAGAGTGTAGTGCCTCCCCCCGACCCAGAACACCTGTAAGCAAGGACTCTGCCACTCTCTCCCCCTCTTTCCTTTCTTCCCTTTTTCTGTTCTCTCTTCCCTTTTGTTTTCGTCTCCTTTCTCCCCTTCTGCCATCCAGAGGTCTGCAGGTTAGCTCGGAACAGTGTTTTTCACCTGGTACATATAATTATTATCCATCAAATTAAAAACCCATATTTAGCACTATCAGTAGTACGCAAGACAAAGAAAAAAAACACAAGTGCTCCCTTCGATAAACAGACTTAGAAAGCCTGAATAGGGGCTCCTGGGTGCCTCGGTTGGTTAAGCATCCGACTCTGGGTTTTGGCTCAGGTCATGATCTCAGGGTTGGCGGGTTTGAGCCCTGCCTCGGGCTCTGTGCTGACAGTGCAGATGGAGCCTGGTTGGGATCCTCTCTCTCTCCCTCTCTCTCTGCTCCTCCCCAGCTCAGGCTCACTCTTTCTCTCTCTCTCTCTCTCTCTCTCTCTCTCTCTCTCTCTCTCAAAAATGAATAAATAAAAACTTTTTTAAAAAAGCCCGAATAATTGTGTACAACTATAAGAACTGTTAGTTGGTTGACAGAGGCCAGAACGACCCTGGAGCCCACGGTTCTGCCCGAGGTGACTGCACTTGTTCCCTCGGGATGTCTCCATGCTTGCTGAGGGCCCTCACTCTTCCCTCCACCCAAACTGACCAGGAGTGCTGAGGGATAAGCAGAATCAAAAGCTCTGGATGTTTCTATTCTCTCAGTCTGGTCGCTGCTCAAGTGCAACTGTACTGGCCTAGTTTCTCCAGCGTGGAGATAACATCACTTGGTAACAACGTTCACCTCTGTCTTCCACAATGTTTAGTGTATTATGTATCTAATCTTTAAAACAGGCCTATGTAAATACAGTACTTCAAAAACTTAAGCCAATGAAAAAGAAAGCTAGGCGGTTGTCCAAAAATAAAGGGTGCCTTGCCTCTCTACTGCTTCTTGGTTGGTCTTCAAAGGAATGCAAGTTTGAAGAAAAGCGCTCTCAAGTTTTGATGCTAGGGACAAATTCCTGTGTCTGTGAGTCTAACGATAAAAGGAGAGAGTGAATGTGGCATAGATAAAAACAGGTATTTTTTTTGAGCTTGTCACTATTTTTGTAAGCTGGAAACTTGTTTTTAATCTTGCTGCAAAGTTGATTGAAGAGCGTGCAGGAAGCGCTATGAGCACTTAGTGATCTAGGAGAAGTGAGATATATTTTAAGACAGGAGCACTCTTTGGTTTTGAAAAGCACATTTTAGACGATTGTTTTTCGTCAGGGAGCGTTCAGAGCAGAGGTGCTGTTGCTAGAGAGCCTCAGGGTCCAGTATAAGCTTCAATGTTATTGTGGGACCCCAAGGAAGGTCCTCAGCCCCCCTCTACCTCAGTCATCTCATCTATTACAGAGATAAGTCTCCTGTGCTGTCGGGTTATTGTGAGGATGAAAACAGGAATGTATGGCAAATATTTACTATGGTTCTCATTACACCTAAAGACTCAAGTCATTGGCATCAATTTAATTACATTTCTCAAAGCGGGAAAGGAGAAATGCTCAAGTAAAGACCCGTTTGAAAAATAGGTGAGTAGGAGATGGTAGCCATCAGGAGTTGCCTCAGGAATCAGTCAGTACCAGCCGCAATGGTGTCCACCTATTACAAATGTTAAATCACATCGTGATTTATTTAAACACACATAAAAGATTTTCATTATCACTATATCAACTTGATCGTTTGAGATGTTGTATCTCTTTGCGTCTCTCTTGCCACAATGCTCTTTCTTTCCGTGTGAGGTCTACTGTTTGTTGACTCAAGTTTTCCTTTGTTGGCACAGGCTTTTCTTAAAGGCGGAGGTTCTCCATTTGCGGGCATGGGCTACTGGAGATTCAGTTAGATTGTTTGCTGTTTCTGTTTGTGCAGTCGGATTGGGTGAAGAGCCCAATTTCGGTGGAGTGAGACGGTGGCTGAGTGGGCTGCAGGGAGGGCACTTTCTTGGCTAGTCTTTGCCAAGAATGGCCCCTTCCTCCTGGACATTGCAGCACCTGGAGCTCTGTTCAGATTCCTCATTATTCTCTCAATTTCTGCTGTGCAGAAATCCAACCACCTGCCCATACACGCTTTGTTGCCCCAAGTACTCACCCTGAGTCCCCCGCCCCAGCCCCGTCATTCTCCATCTCTGGGTATACAGCGCTCTGGGTGGGCTCTCACTCTTTTTAGCCCTCTCGCTTGTCCATCTTCTGGTCTTCTGTTTCCTCTTTGAGTTGACTTCTCTTTAAATCTGTCATTTAGGGTTTTCTCATGGCTTCTAGTTCACTGTAGGTTTACTTTCTTGTTTTCCAGTATACTTATGGCTTGCCTGTGTGTTTGTCATCATCATGTTTTCCAATATTTCTACAGATTTGGGGTAAGCAGAGCTCTCTACAGCATGTAGTCAGCCTGTCATCCTGACCAGGAACTTTTAATCGAGTATCTAAGAGGGAAAACATTAATAGGACCTTTACCCATTGTAAAGCATCAATATCAGAAAAATACCTAATGGGTCATCTTAAAGGAATCATCTAAGGTTTGCATTTACACAATGCAAAAAACTGAAAAATTCAACCATCCACAAGTATTGATAGTGTGTATATGTCAGTGTAGAGTTTGCATCTAGCAATAATAAATAAGACAAATGTCCTAAAGAAGTGAATTGTATAGGTTTTTCACTTTTTGAACTATGGTGCAAGAAAAACAATGTTTACATTAATGAGTATTTCTTTCCTATCTCTAAGAATTTATTAGGTCTAAAGAGAGAGCTTCAAGTTAAGTGTTGAGTGTTGTAAATGACATGTAATTTATTGTTTGGAATTTTAAAAGTTTTATATTCTTCAGAGAAAGATCTTTCTTAGATTCTAGACTTATGGTATAAATGCTAGCAGAGTATAAACTGGAATCAAAGTCAACTAAAGCTGGGTCAACATTGCTGTTACTTAAAGTGCTTTCCATTTAGTGGGGAAAAAGGTGAATATAAATTGGTATTGAAAATTTGTCCATGGGATAAAAATGAAGTAATTTTTGATAAATGAGATAGAGGTAATTTCTGTAAATTTTTGCAACTAGGTCAGAACAGGTTGTGTATCATCTCTCACTTTTGAGAGAATGCACTGGCTCAAAACCTATATTCAACGAGTATCTCTCTGTAACACCATTAAAATAAATTTGGGGGCAAAGGGTGAACCATCAAAAAATATATACATTTACTGAAGAGATTTTTTTTCACACCAGTGAATTGATGGAAGTTCCATCAGCATCTTGATGCAACAAAGAATATTAAAGGAAAAGTCCAGTTTTCAATAATGGTAGCACATTTATTTAATAGCATACTCTGCAAGTACAAAATTAGTCTTTCCTTCAAATGAACTCATCATCCAATGTGAAAATTCCTTGCAAATTTTCTTGAAAAGGCAAGAAAATTAACATTTTTGTAGTCTGTGAATGAAGAGAAAAAAAGAGAAATTTGTATCAATTTTACATATTACCCAATAGTTTATAGGATTTTCATGTTCAAATGTCTCAAAATAACCCATTTAACTTTTGTTTTCAAATTTTCATGTTTTAGTAACTCAAAATTATTTAAATAGTCAACAACATTGATTTTATTAAGATAAGTATACCTCTTTGTAGAAAAAAATTGCCAAATTTATTTTGGTTAAAATGATTGAATTGTTTATTGTTTTAACATTTTGTTATTCTATTCAAGTACAACAATGTAAAATGTTTCAGATTTCATTGATCAATCCATTGAATTATAATTCACCTCCAAATTTTGGAAACCATCTGCTTTAGATAGTTTTATGAAAAATATAATCAAATCTTATGATATGGTCACAAAATCAACCTAGAAAATTCATTTTTATACAGGTTTTAAAGTTTATTTATTTATTTTGAGAGAGAGAAAGCACTCACACACACCCAGGGGTAGGGCAGAGAGGGAGAGAGAAAATCCCAAGCAGGCTCCCCACTGTCAGCCCAGAGCCTGATATGGGGCTCAATTTCCGCAAACTGTGAGATCATGACTTGAGCTAAAATCAACAGTCAGACGCTTAACTCACTGAGCCACCCAGCCACCTCGAAAACTGTTTTTAATACATTACTATGTTCTTTCCAATCACTGAATATTGGGTTTTCTTTTAAGTTGCTAAATACAGCTAGGTTTGCCATTAGAGGAAGTAAATTTTCATCACCTCAAAAATATCTCACCTGGCACCTATTACAATATTTTCTTTTTGCCCATCGTTTCTCAAAACGTTGTTTCTCCCAGGGTGGCCTGTGAACCATCTACACCAGAATAGGCTCAGCCGCTTCCGAAAAATTAAGATTGCTGCTGCCCACCCCCAATTCCATCACCACCATAGCCCTCTTGCCGAATCAGAATTGCTGGCTTTGGGGCCTGTGTAACTTCATTTTTTTTTTAATTTTTTTAACTTTTATTTATTTTTTAGAGAGAGAGAGAGAGGGACAGAGTATGAGCACAAGAGGGTCAGAGAGAGAGAGGGAGACACAGAATCTGAAGTTGGCTCCAGGCTCCGAGCCGTTAGCACAGAGCCCGACACAGGGCTCGAACTCACTAACCATGAGATCATGACCTGAGCTGAAGTCAGACACTTAACCGACTGGGTCACCCAGGCGCCCCTGTGTATCTCTATTTTTAATAACTCGTCCAGGAGATTCTTACGTACCTTGACAATAGAAAAAAAAATTAATCCAAATCAGCCCTTCTTTAAATGGCAAATACCATTTTTGATTTTACGAAGTCAAGAACAGAATGTTTCCAGCGGTGTTAGTAACTCATTTTCCTTAGGGAAACCCAGGATGGAGTAGGGATGGGGGGGGCGGGTGGAGATATCAAGGAAAACCAGACGGTTGGTCTCAACCATCCCAGATCATCTTGTGTAGACACTGGGCTGGTCTGACGTGCTGCTCGAGCTGGCATTTGGCAGTGAACTTGTGTAGCATCATAGATGACTCCTGGACAGCACTCACTCTCCTATCACACTGGGAATCCCCGCTGGTCCTCCCGTAAGAGGCAGGGACCCTCGGGATAGGTCTTAGCAGATCAAATGCTCAGTGACGTTGGTTTTCAGCTCAGTGACTAACAACACCTTGAATACAAACACTTTCCTTCCTGGACCAGAGTTTGAAAGCATAGGGTCTTGGAAGACAAACTTCGTCAGCCTTGTTTGGCTTAGAGCTAGGGCTGCCTACAGTGTGTTTCCTTTTTCCTGGGAAGACGATTCTGCCCGAATAACATTTGAGGTTAATGAAATTTTCTTGAAACACCTAGAAAAATTAATAATAACCAAACAAATGGAAAAGGAAACAATACCACAAAAATATGAGATCCAGATACCAACTGTTGTAGAAGAAAGTAGTGGCATAAAGAAAGTCTTCTCTTATGCATTCCTCTACCTCCAGCCGGACACTGGGGTTTATCAAATGTTTGGCATCACCCACATACCAAAGACCCTGACCTTCAAAGAGCTTAAGTTATGGATCCTTATCTTCTCTCTGATTTGGATCTGTGATGCCCTAGATAGCAAGGGACATGATAGTGCTAAAATAAACTCTGTTTTCCCATGTTGTACTGCATAGGTCACACTAACCCAGTTAAAATGATGTCCGTGACCTGAGTCTCTTTGAAAGCCTTCTAGTTAATCACGGCTTATATTAAACAAAGACAGAACTTAGGCCTAAACCAAAGCATCTATTTTTATTGCTTAGAGGCACCTGCAGAGTGCCTCTGGAAGCTTCCTCAAATTTTGGTGAAGCCGCGTGATAGCGGTGTATAATATTTGGTCATACCACACACACATGCATGTTAACGCCATCTGTACATGCCACCTGCTCTCCATTCACACCCCCATGGTTTAATGAGGTTGCAATGGAGATAAAGGAAGAAAAGCAGTAAGAGATGGGACTGTAGGCTAAGCGGGGACCAAAGTTATAGGCCATAATCGAGACTTGGGGCTTTGACTAAGTGTGAGGGCGATATGGTCAGATTTGGTATTTGGGAAGGATTGTTCTAGAAACAGTATAAAGAAGTAGGAGACCATTGCAGTAATCCGGGCACGGGCTTGTACTAGAGAGGTGGCATTAGAGATCAGGAAAGAGAATAGATAGATTAGAAAACGAGGGGTTAACTCTGTGGGAGGACCATGATTTTTATTTGGAACATATTCAATTAGAAACATCTTTGAGATGTCAAATACGCAGGTGGTTTTAAGGGTCTGTGGCCCATAAGAGCTTGAGTTCTCTCTTTACATTGTTGACATGTCAGCCTGCTTCTTGCGACCCAATGCTTTTCTGAGTTTTTACGTTTCACCTGACAGGTTATTATCTAGATCTGTACTGTCCAATACAGTAGCTACCAGCCACAGGGGGCTGCTAAAGTTGAAATTAATTAAATAAAATTTAAAATTCAGTTCCTCGGTTGCACTAGCCACATTTTATATATTCCATAGCCAACTGTGTCTAATGATTATAGTACATGACTATGCTAAATAGTCATACTAAATATGACATACTAAATATGTCCATCATTCCAGAACATTCTACTAAGCAGTACTAATCTAATGACCTGCCAGTCCGTCAGCTACATCTCTGAAACTGAATTAACATTTCCTGCAATATCATACCAGTTACATTCTATATGGTGTTAGTTATTTCTGTGCCTGAACCCTTGTGTCTTGTGAGTTCCATAAAAGCAAGGACCATGCCCTATTCATTCTCAAGCCCCCTTATACCCACAGAATGCCTTTGTACTATGTGCTTAGCAAGCACTGGTTGAATAAATAAGTGAGTAACTAAATAAACCAATATCTAAAATTCTGTTTTAAAAACATATAGAAAAATAATTACATTGGTATCTCTTACTTAGATTTTATGCTGATGATATAGCTACTAAAAATTGAAAATGCAGAGTAATATAACCTGGCTTATAAGAGAGCTTCAGTATGAGAGTTTATCACACATAATTATAACATATCAGAGTAGAGGCAGGAGAGGTAGAAAGTAGAAGGTGTTCTCCCAAGTTGCCTTCTGTCCCCACTGAAGTCACTTTGAACCAGACCAGCATTCAGTGGTTGATGTCTACCACCCATTTGCCACTTCATGGAGACAGCAGCAGCAATAGCGTCTGTTGCTATAACATCTCTGCTTCTCTTTGTCATGAGTTCTGCCCCTAATGGGTCAGAATTGCTGGCCAGACAACTATAGTTGTGGTGAGAGTTCTGCCCACATAGTCTTCCTGGTACTGGTCAGTGTCACAACAGGGACTTCCCTAAGAGTTTTAGTCAACATCCAACCTCCATATGCTCATCACAGTGTGCCACAAAGGATGCCCTCATCACTTGTAAGGATGGGAGGATTGGAATAGGAATTAAGTTATCGCTGGAAGGCCCGGGAGGAAGAAGAGGCACAGGAAAAAAGAATAGGCAAGGCTTGAGTAGAAACACTCCCCTCCTTCTTTCTTCCAGCCGTATGATAGGGTCTGAAATAACTGTCCTCTTTATGCACTAGGAAAAGGAAACTGTAGGTGGGAATCGTTATTTTGTATATGATGAACCACTGGGGAATGGTGCACTCACGGAGAATAGTGAGTCATCATGAAGCACCACGCATGTGCTAGGTGCCAGACTAGACCCTACGGATCCAGCAGAGATGAGCCAAATGTGTCTCTGCTCTCCTGCTTGTCGTGTAAGAGGAGCAAGTCAGTGGGCACCTATACTACCCCCAATAAGCCGTAAGGTAGGAAGAACACAGGTCCTGGGTGCTGGGAGACTTAGGAACTTCTGGAGGGTCTGAGGAGAAGGCTTCCTATTGGAACTGATACCTAAGCTGAGCCCCAAGAGCAGGTGTCACCCGGCCCAGTGAAGAAAGAGGAGAGAGGCCCAGGAGAGGGGCTTGGGGGAGAACAGATGAGCAGGTGCAGACGTCCGGACAGAAGTGAGAGCTTGGCAGTGCCAAAGCGCAGTTTTCTCTAACTTTAGAGTATCAGCCAAAGAAGTGCGGGAAGTGAAAAAGTTGCTGAAAAGATAAACCCTATGTACTGTTCCTTGTCTCCTAGAAATAGAAAAGATCTCATCTTTTTTTTTTTTTTTCCTTTTCTTACTCTACCCCGTGTTTCTTGTTCCTCCACAGAAATCTAGACCAGTCCTGCTGTCGGGCCACAACACGGGGGCTGGTGCGTGAGGCCAGCCGTACATGCTCTGAGCCAGGCTGGCCGCCTTGCATTCATCCCCAACCCCGTCCCTCAGTAGCTGCCAGCCTTGAGGCAACTTAGCCATTTGCTTGTTTCTGCACCTACGAATGAGAACAATAATGCTACCTACTTTCTACAGTTTTTGAGGAATTACATGAATACTTCCATAAGTAGAGCTTTTAGTGCCACGCATCTAGAAAGCACTCTATGAAGGTTCTCTGTTGTGATTATTTTGAGCTAAAAAGACTCTCGTTCACTAATGAGGAAATCAACATCTAACATACATTTCCGTGGGAAACAACTCACAAACTTTTCTGTGCCCCAATCCACTGAGAGTCAGGGCTAGGAAGAAGGTTTTAAAATTCAGCAAGTGTTCTATGTGTTCCACAAGACAACATTTTTCTTAAAATAAGGAATTTCCTGAGATTATGAAAAAAGTTTCAGGTACCTATCAGAAAACTATTGCAATATGTTAAAAGATTTGGAGGGAAAACCCAAAGGTAAATTTCTTTAAAGATTAAAAAAAAATAGCCTCAGTTGTTATCAAAAACATAATGATAGGATTTCTCTATTTTTTTTAATATTGGTACAGTTTAAAAAATCAAAATATCACTATTCTTCTACTTGGATATTATATCAGTACTTCCTTTCTTCTCTCCCCACATTATATCAATATATTCTTATTCTCCTCACTTTGCAACGAAGACATTATTAGATTCAGAGATTATTAGGTAACTTGGCCAAAGTCATCCAAATAGTAAGAGTTCCAAAATGGAAACCTGAGCCTTTGACTACAGTCTGAATTTGTACTCTGATATCTGAGCCTTAGCAAAACTTCATTCCCATAAAGTGCTTGGAAACCTGTGAGGCATGCAGAACGTATTCAACAAAGGTAAGAAGTGATATCTTGGAATTGCCCATCGACTTGGAGTTCTGTAGGATGTTAATAAATGTTATAGGGAAAAAGTAATTCAAGTATGTTTGGGAAATATTGGGTTAAGCAAAGTTAAATTTGTTGTTAACTGTAAGGTCTCTAATACACTACTGAGTCTTATGAATATCAAAAATGAGGGTAGGGGAGCCCAGGTGGTTCAGTCAGTTAAGCATCCAATTTCAGCTCAGGTCATGATCTCGCGGTGCACGACTGCGAGCCCCTCATCTGGCTCTGTGCTGACAGCTCAGAGCCTGGAGCCTAGTTCAGACTCTGTGTTTTCCTCTCTCTCTTCTCCTCCCCTGTTCATGCTCTGTCTCTTTCCCTCTCTAAAAAATAAATAAACATTAAAAAAAATTTAATGAGAGTATAGCTTGAGGCAATTTCCAAATCGTATTTGGCCACAGAACATTCTTTTTTTCTCTCAAAGCAGTTCAGTAGGACCAATGTTCCGGCAACTAATGTTGGAGGAAGTTCTGTATGAGATAAATGCAGAGTGGCAGATAATACTTACAATTCAAATTCACTGGTGAAAAGTATTTCATGTTTGCAATGTTAAGACGTTGTTTTACTGTACAGAGCAGAAACAGCATAAAAGGGAACTTGAAGTCATTGTTCTAAATCTTAATTTGCTTGAGATGGGGAAGCTGAGTGAGAACAGCTTTGCAGAAATATGTCACCAGTCAAGTAGGAAGTGGGCATTCTTGCAGCTTCTAACAGCTTCAGCCACTTTGTTGTTCAGAGCCAGAGATGCAAGACATCCTACCTCAGAAAGCACATACACGCATGCATCTACAACCCCAAGAACATGAGAGAGACGATGAAGAGTGTTGGGGATTTTGGTGGCACCCTTTGACATATACGGATTGAGGTTCAAAAGTTTGAAGTAAAGCAATTTCAAGGTTTGAAAAATCTGCTGGGGGGGAAATGGTTTTGCATTCTGAATGATTCCCTAATTCTGTGACAAGCAGCAGTTTGAGCGTTCCAAATGGTAGTGAACTTCATCAGCTATGGACGTTGAATGGGACAATGCAATTGTGCTTAATGTCCAGAGATTCCATTTGGAGCCCAACTCTACCAACTCTGGGTGATGTTGGGCAAGTAATTTCTTTGACCACCTTCTCATTTGCAAAACAGGAAGAGAAGGTGAATTAGACCACCTCTAAGGCACCTTCCAGCTCTACGGATCTGCGAAATTGAAGGCAGAAATAGGTTGCAAACCTCTCCTGGCTGTGAATTCCCAGGAAACAGAAATTTCTCTGGATAGCGGGGGCCTTGTAAGAAGGCCGCAAGAAAATAATAAAAAACAATAAACGCTGGAGGTTAGCCACAGCCCCCAGGAAACCAGATAGGCCCTAGCCTGCAGGCTGCTGTGTAATGTTATGAAAATCAAGGTGATGGTTCTGAAACAGCAATTGTGGGCCACAAAGGCCTGGAAATAATGACAACTGTCAAAAAGCTCTGCTCCAGGATTGCTGGGGCAAAATTCCTGAGAGAGAGTCCACATTTTTCAATGTCAGAAATGCAATATACATGAGAATGAGAACTGCCTTCCTCCATGGGTGTTTAATGCATAATTGAAATTGCAACCACTCAGTCTCTGAAAATTAGGCTAGCCTATTACCTTTCTGGTTTAAGTCCCACCTCTCAAGATGAAACTTCGTGGGACATTTACCGGTGCCCCTTTTTTCACTGCCTACACCATCTCAGTTAAAGTGGGCTTGGGAAACCAAACCAAGTGACTAGCACCTGAAATGACTTGAACCAGAAAATCAAGCAGTTGTGTTGCTGTTTTTACTTTACTTTGAACAAAAAGTCACATTTCTGAAAAACTCCAATGTTTGCATCTTTGTGTGTCTTCCCACCATTTATGATTGTCTTGAGAGATAAACAGCGTTTATCTTTTGAAAGATTGGCACTTTCAACGTAAAGCCGCTCATGATCATTCGTGCCAAAGGAAGACTAATCACAATATCATCCTAAGTGGCAAGTTATTAAATGTTCAGTTGTGTGAAAGTATGGATTTGCTTTTGTTGGTGAGGTTGAGTATGGTTGAAGCACCATGCCTTTCTAATCATGCTCTTCTTAGGTGGATGTAAAAATGACTTGGATTCTCTGAATACAAGATGGCAGCTGTGAGGAGGCCACTGTGAGGCCACAGAATGAGCTCTGGTGGAAGGGACGCTGCATTGCTGTATTTAGGGAGAGCTGATCTAGGCTCCGTACCTGCCTCTGGAGCATGTAACCCCTGGATCTCATAAATAAAATGAGCTGTTCAGTTCTCTGAAATGCCACGGGCCATCGAGGACACACTATTCCTCACTGAACACAGCTGTCTTGTCTGTCTTGCCTAGCGCAGGAATTTTTGCCTCCTTGACTTCTAGCCACCAAAAAGCTGGTGGTACTCACTAGCCATTGCAGCCACCAAAAACAATCCCTCCTCCTCCACTTCCACCCCCAATTCCAAATGCCTCCTTGGAAGCCAGTACTGCCCTACACCCACCTGGAACCATGAGCAGATACACCCTGAGATTCCTTTTTGCCCAGCATCCTATAAAGAATGGCCAGGAGAAACAGTGAACAGTCATAAGACTACAGTTTTAAGTCTCTTAGAAACATCCTACACAGCAAGAAAACTGCGTAAAAAGGTGTACTAACAGTTGAGCTCGTTATGAAATTATAAAGCAGAAATTCCACATACTTTCACAGCAAACTTTTGTCCTTTTCTTTTATTCTCCAGAAGAGGGCAGGGCTTTTTTTCCCCACCAAGGTCAAAAGAAGCCCCCACTAGTGACAACAATCAGGCACCCCCACACTCCAGCCCATGTCAGCTACTCTATCTCCAAATAGAGTTGATTCAATCCAGCCATAGCTGAGCTGGAATCAACTGGAGTCTTCTCTAAACCCTATCAAATAGATGTCTAACCCACATGCTGTTGGCGTACTCTCCACCCCACCAAATGGGTCACTTCTTTAACGTTTTCTTGGATTCTCCATAAAGGCTGAACAGTCAATGTAGAGTCTGCCTGGGGGAATGTCCTCCCTGTTTTCTTCTCCCACCTCAGGTCCCCTCTCCTTTCCCCAACTCAGAGATTTGACTATCAGCAATTCCCTTCCCTTCCGGGAAGTTAATGATCAATCTTGCTCACCCCTAGAATCATCTCAGCACACACGCGAACAGATGGATGAGCAAGCAAATGTATAGCCATGACTTTGGGGAAATCTTAGGTACTCTTCTTCATGAAAACAAAACAAAACACTTGGGGAAACCATTTTTGCATGGGCGGGGAGGGAATGGTTCTACCTGCGTGTTTGCTTAGTTTATCAGTTATTGATTTTCTGGTTTTGCCTAGTCTCTCCTTAGCTTCTTCTTTCATTTTAGAGAGTCACGTGTATATTTTCAGTTATTTAACCAATGAGATGCTGAAAAAAAACTCTCAAAGGGAAGATGTTTAGCTTTTATCTTTTTAGAGTTTTCAAACAAATGAGATGGGGAAACACAAAGAAAAAGAGGGCACAAGTTTTGGTTTCTTGGGGTGGTAGAAAGAATATAAGACTTGAATAAGGAAAACAGGATTCTAGTCCCTGAATCTCATGCTTTTAAGCTCTGTGAATCACAAAACTTTTCTGGACCTCAGATTTCTTATCTTTCATCATAATGGAGGACATTTTTAAGAGTTATATACCTATGTGTCTCCTAAGTCTAAGTGATTCTCTTATTCTGTGTTTCTAAGTCCTGTGTAGAAGCAGGAAGATGGCCTCACAAATAATCAATGAGTTTATTTATGACAAACTCTATGAAAGGCCCTGGAATAGTAGATTCACAAGAACATTCAGTTCTACAGTTTTATGGTTCTGTCCTTAGGAACAGAGATTCTTATTCTTTGGTCATTTGCCCCATAAGTGATAGAGGGTAGGTGGTTAAAGGTATCCTGCCTTCTTGATGAATCCACTTTGCCCGGTTCCATTCCCTTTCTGGAGAAAACTGATCGTCAGTATTCTACACACAGTATATTAAAGATTGTTCCTGATCACTTTGTGATCATTTTCCCCAATCTTTCCAATCTGCTACATCTCTTAACATCATCTTTTGATTTTCCCAATTGCCTTCATCACCCTCTGCTTCTATTTGTAACTTCCCCATGCGTCCAATTACCAGTGGGGTAGTGCCCTGGCATCTTCAGTGAGGCTTTTCCCAGTTCATTATCACTAGGTTCTCTTACTTCAACTCTGGTGGGATCATATAAGGTTTGGTTCCCATGGAAAGGGCAAATCATAACCAGAAGGCACTCTCAGATAATGAAGTTCTAACTAGAAGTGTCAGCTGGTAGCTGATACGATGTTATTGAAGGTCAAAAATAAACAACTTGCATTTTAAGACTGAAGAAAGAGAGGTTGTGATATTACATTTCGGGCAACAAGTTGCACACCTTAGTAGTGCAATGACTACTTAAAGCTACATAGTCTTCTTCATAGTCTTCTACATTTGTATGTTGACCGTTAAATATGACAAGGTATAGCACCATTTATTCAACTCCAGTGATTCTCAAACTTTAGTGTATGTCAGAATGACCTGGATGACTTTTTAAAACACAGATTGCTGAGTCCCACTCCCAGAGTTCCTAATTCAGTAGATCTGGGATGGGGCTTGAGAACTTGAATTTCTAATAAGTTCTCAGATGATGCTGATGCTATTGGTACTGGGCCCATAAATTTCAAAAACTACTGTCCTGTACTATAGAAGAAAATGGACAAATGCTGTCCTCAGGTTATTTTTTTTTTAATTTGTTTTAAATGTTTATTTTTGACAAAGAGTGTGCAATAGAGAGAGAGAAAGAGAGAGCAGGGCAGAGGCAGCAAGAGAAGGAGACAGAGGATCCAAAGTGGGCTCTGCACTGAAAGCAGAGAGCCTAATGTGGAACTCAAACTCACCAATGGTTAGATCACAATCTGAGTCAAAGTCAGTGCTTAACCGACTGAGATACCCAGGCGCCTTTGTGTTCAGGTTATTTTTTTTTTTAACTTTAAAACAATCAACTTAGAGGCACCTTGGTGGCTCAGTTGGTTAAGTGTCTGACTCTCATTATTGGCTCAGGTAATGATCTCATGGTTCGTGAGAAAGAGCCCCACATTGGGCTCCATGATAACAGTGCAGAGCCTGCTTGGGATTCTCTTTCCTACTCTCTCTGCCCCTCCTGTGCTCGCTCTTTCTCTCTCTCTCTCTCTCAAAATAAATCAATAAACTTAAAAATTAAATAAAGAAATAATAAAACTATTGACTTAAAACATCCTTTTACATCTTAATCTAAACCTTTTACCAGCTCAGTAATGCCAGCCTTAGCTGACTTGAGTTTTACTATTTATTTCATATAAAGGAGAAGAAAAAAAATCAGTATTACTCACAGTACGGTCTGTAGGTCACGTGCATTAGAACTCCCCAGGATTCTAAGCAAGAAGACAGAGCTCTGAGCCCTTTCTAAAAGCACCTGAATCAGAATGTCTAAGGATGGGTTTTTAGAACCTATTTATTAAATAAGCACCTAAACGATCTTTCTGCACCCTAAATTGTGAAAACTACTGCCATAGATCTAAGTTCAATAATCATCCTAATATCCAATGTCTGAGCAGTTGAATTCTGCAAATTGAATAAGAACCTAAAATATGATTCTTTCCAGGAACTAGGAGTCATATTTCAGTTGAAGTGTCTAAAAAAACAAATTCCATTTTAGCTTTATTTTAATTTATTTTCAATTTTTTATGTTTATTTTTGAGAGAGAGAGATACAGCATGAACAGGGAAGGAGTAGAGAGAGAGGGAGACACAGAATCCAAAGCAGACTCCAGGCTCTGAGCTGTCAGCACAGACCCTGATGCAAGTCTCGAAGTCAAGAACCATGAGACCGTGACCTGAACTGAAGTCGGATGCTTAACTGAGTCACCCAAATGTCCCAGCCACTTTAACTTTTAAAAGAAATATGCTGTGTAATTTACTGATGTTTCACCTATAAGGGTCCACACCTATAAAGGTATACCTAATTGCTGTACATAATTGATTTTTCCCCAGAATTTACTCATTTCTTTGTCACTAAGTAGTTAACTTGTACTTTTTCTGTTTAATGTCAGCCTAGTTGGACCTCTCTAACTTACCAGAGATTCTTTCAATATAGTTTTTATTTTCTAAAGGAACTGTAGTCACTTCAACAAGGTGTTGAACGATCTAAGTGTGCCCCTTTGATGTAGTCCTGCAAAAACCCGCACTGGAGGTTTGGCCAAATTGAGCCCTGTGACACAATTTGTAGGTGTCAAAGTTTACCAAGATGAGTATAAGTCATACAGTTTTAGCAAAGCATACCAGAAGAAATCAGGTGGGGGGATTTTAGGTGGGTTGCTATCCATCATACGTTGTTTGTTTGAGTGAAGTCCTGGAACACATGGAAAGCCCAGAGTGGGGGTTTACCGAGTCTCTTATCCTTCCTCCCACTTTCACGACACTGAAACTCCAACATCACTACCTTTCATGATTTGAAAGATGTATTTAACACGCCACAATTTATGGATCTAATACCGCTATTTCATGTACAATTTCCCCCTAGGCCACCAGCATTGTCTTGCTTCACCATCCCCAAACTATATAATAATGATTAACTATCAGTGTATAGCAGTATAAGCACACTGCAATCAAGTAACAAGGATTAGTCAATGGATAAGGGGAGAAGTCATCTACAAGTTAAAAGGGATTTGACTCCAAGCCCAAAGTGACCCTGACAGACACTCATTGTCTTGACTAGTTTGGATTCTTGTCTCCTCCCTGGATGACATTTCTGGCTGAACTTTGGTTAGTCCAGTTGTTATCTATTCACAATCCTTGGTCTTGGTCCTTGTACTCCCAAATGGTCCTGCTCTTTTATTACCAAAGATTTGCTATCTCCTGGCCAAGTCGCTGATTTTAAGTTTAATAAATTTTAAACCCAGTGAATTTCTCTACTGGACAGTGTTTTATTCCAGTTTCGGACTGATATTTTTTTTATAATAGTTTATTTTCAAATTGGTTTACATACAACACCCAGTGTTCATCCCAACATGTGCCCTCTTTAATGCCCGTCACTCCCTCTCCCCCCTCCCTCACCCCCCTCACCCTCAGTTTGTTCTTCTTAGTCTTTGAGAGTCTCTTATGTTTTATCTCCCTCCCTCTCTGTGTCTTTTTTTCCTTTCCCCTCTTCCCCTCCCCCTGGTTTGCTTAGTTCGAGACTGATATTAAACGTTATCCTATCTCCTTATTATGACTTCTGCTTATATTTGACCATCATTCTTTCTATTCAGTGCTCTGTAACATTCGATTCCACTACTGTGTACTAAAACCAGTATTATGGTGTCCAACCATACAGTGATAAAGAATAGGAATGTCTGGGCAGAGACCAGCTAGTGCAAATCCCCTAGGCAAGAACCAGCTTAATGTGGTTAAAAAAATAGAAAGACATGGAGCGGCCTAGATTATAGTAAGTGAAGGGGGAATGGACCAGAATAATAGGCACTGACCAAATCCCATAGGTCCTAGGAAGTCATAGTTTGGAATTTGTGAAAGGAAACCATGCAAATTGGAGTCGTTATGAACAAGAGTGTTACAATCTTATTTACATTTTAGGACTTCTCTTTGCTATGAGGAGAGTAAATGTGGGCAAATAAAAATGAAGCTGAAAGGGGCTCCTGAGTGGCTAGGTCAGTTAAGGGTCCAATTCTTGATTTCAGCTCAGGTTATGATCTCACAGTTGTGAGATCAAGCCCTGCATTGGGCTCAGTTCTGGGTGTGGAACCTTCTTGAGATTCTCTCCTCCTTCTCCCTCAGGCCCTCCCCTGAGCATACACACACTCTCTCTAAAATAATAATAATAATAAGGCACCTGGGTGGCTCAGTCAGTTAAATGTCTGACTTCAGCTCAGGTCATGATCTCATGGTTTGTGAGTTCAAGCCCTGCATCAGGCTTTGTGCTGACAGCTCAGAGCCTGGAACCTGCTTCAGATTCTATGTTTTCCCTCTTTCTCTGCCCCTCCCATGCTCTCTCTCTCTCTCTCTCAAAAATAAATAAACATTAAAAAATTTAAATAGTAATAATAATAATAATTAAGCTGAAAGACTGGCTTGAAGGCTTTAAAGTGAGAAACAATGTGGTTTGGACCAGGATGGTACAGTGGAAGAGAGAGAAGTAAATAAATTTGGAATATATTTCAGATGTAACATTGATAGGAATTGCTCACATATTGGGTGTAAGCTGTTAGAAAAAACAAAAGAGGGATGTCTGGGTGGTTCAGTCAGTTAAGCATCCAACTTCGGCTCAGATCATGATCTCACGGTTTGTGAGTTCGAGCCCCGCGTCAGGCTCTGTGCTGACCGCTTGGAGCCTGGAGCCTGCTTCAGATTCTGTGTCTCCCTCTCTCTCTCCCTCTGTTCCTCCCCTGCTTGCACTCTGTCTCTCTCTCTCTCAAAAATAAATAGGGGCACCTGGGTGGCTCAGTCGGTTGGGTGTCTGACTTCAGCTCAGGTCATGATCTTGCAGTTTGTGAGTTCGAGCCCCGCATCAGGCTCTGTGCTGACAGCTCAGAGCCTGGAGCCCCCTTCAGATTCTGTATCTCCCCTTCTCTCTGCCCTTCCCCTGCTCATGTTCTGTCTCTCTCTGTCTCTCAATAATAAATTTAAAAAATGTTAAAAAAATTAAAAAATAAATAAATAAATAAAAATTTAAAAAAATTAAAGAAAAAACAAAAGAGAAATGAATATGAGTGGTTGCTAAATATTTATTCATTAGACATTAATTTTACTAATTTATTATTATATTTGGTCTTCATACAAGATTGCAAATTTAATGATATGATTTTAATTTAATTATATAATATCATGATGAATTTTTTTAATTTAATTTTTTTTTTTGAGAGACAGAGAGAGAGAGAGAATCCTAATTAAGTTCTTCATTGTCAGCGCAGAGCCCACTCGGGGCAGGGTTTGACCTCACCACCGTGAGATCATGACCTGAGCTAAAATGGAGAGTCACAGGCTTAACCGGCTGAGCCACCCAGGTGCCCCTGGAGTTTATTAATTAGATTTAGGGACTGTAAAACTGGCACATATTGTTTGGTTAGAATCATTAAGCAAAGCATACAGATGAGAGCAATGAGGTGGAGAAAGCTGTACATCCAGCTGGGAAGCCTGACTGAGCTGTGGATAGTCCGGACCGTGTATTGCAATCTGAGGTCTTTGAATATTCTTAGAGATGCTTAAATTTTCTATACAAAATTTTTAACTGGGTTTTTATTCAAGTGAAAAACTAAAAAAAATAATAATAATAACATAAGCCTGTATTTACATTGTCACTAAAGTACACTTTTATTTGCCTCAGACTAATGCCAAAAGAACGAGTGAAGGCCAAACAGTGTCATCATGAACTATAAAAACAAAGATTTCACAGTAATTAGAAAAAGAAACATAGTGGGGAAAATTGAGTTAAAACACAAGACATAAAATTATAGTGAGGCTCAACTCTAAAGAAATATTCCTAATTAGAGCATTTTAATTAAAAATAGGATACCCTACTTTTAGGATTAGTGTAAATGCAGATAGGATATGACAGGGGCGTCTGGGGGGTTTGGTTGGTTAAGCATCCAACTCTTGATTATGGCTCAGGTTGTGATCTCTCCGTCGTGAGATTGAGTTCTTTGTCATGCTACGCTGAGCATGGATTCCCTCTTTCTCTCTCTCTCTGCTCCTCCCCCAAACAAATAAACATTAAAAAAATACTACATGAAGAAAATAGAATATGAACTAAAAAATGGATTTACTCAGTGGTCAAACGCATCGCTGCTAATTGCAAAGATTTATTAGCATCATAAGAAAGTTATACAAATACATCTCATTTAACTAAGTTTTCCCTCACGAATCCATAATAAAGAAGGGGAGCGAACATTAAACAAAGTACCTACTGTGAGCTACGGACTCGGGTAGGCACTTTTGTTAACTAACGTAATTATCATAAATTATTGCGAAGAGGGATTTTTATCATTTTACAGATTAAACAGAGGCTCAGAAAGATGAAGTGACTGAAAAATGGTTAAAAATGTCCAGCAGTAGAGAGGTTATGAAGAGATAAGACTTCACCTAGTTTACAGTGAAAGCTACCGGGGGACAATTTGACAGGACTTTTGTGAATACGAAATGTGCGAGTCTCTCTATGTCAGCAACTCTACTTTTAGACATCCCTTCTAGAAAACCACTGCCACGTAGACACGGAAGCACGTTCATGGGTGCTCACTGCTGCATCGTTAGTAGGCAAGGCGGAAAAGACTAAACAAACCATGGATTGTCCCGATCGCACGACATGCTGCCACAGTCACAAAGAGTGACATAGGCCCAGTTCGTGTAATATGATATTCAGAGGACGGGAATATTTGAGGTCTTAATTTGATATTTCTGTGCACACATTCATAGGTGAGTAAATGCACAGAAAAAGTTCTGCAGAGATAAACAATAGTTGCCTCTGCGAAGGAGAACAGAACGGAGGGTGAGAGGTCATGTGAAATTTTACTATATCTGTGTCGTAAAACTTTTTCCAGAAATGTTTAATATATTATTTGTGTAAATAAAAATACTTATTTTTTTTTTTAAGGAAACAAAGAAGAGAGAGAAAGTTGCATAAGATCACACCTCTAATAGGAGCTTCTCTATGGCTTTTATATATTTTTTTTCTTCAGGGTCTTCTATGTCTTTCTCTTTTCTCAGTCTTTTTTTTTTTTTTAATGTTTATTTATTTTGAGAGAGAGAGATTGCAAACAGGGGAGGGGCAGAGAGAGAAGGTGAGAAAGACTCCTAAGCAGGCTCTGCGCTGACGCGGGGCTCAAACTCGGGAACCATGCGATCATGACCTGAGTCAAAATCAAGAGTTAGCTGCTCAACCGACTGAGCCACCCAGGCGCCCCATTCCCTAGGGATTGATTTATCATCTTTTGTGCTATCTCTTGACTCAGAATCCCACCATTCTTTTCCCTGGGTGATCTTCCAAAAACAGCAATGGCGATAATAGTCATTGTCGTGGAAGAGGCAGACATGAGCTGAACCAAATCCCTTCTGTTTACAGCCATCTGTCTACATAGTTGTGCTTCTTAGAGTTACACGGGGTGACGGTCACATTTGTGTCTCCAGTGCTTCTTCCTTTGGAGTCTCGCCAGAACACCTGTTCTGTCCAGGAACTACAGGGAAGCTTTTCCTTCTTTATTGGCCGTTCGGTCCTCTTTCCTGAACTCCTATGACTCTCCACCTGGTTTGATGGTCCAATTTACTCTTTTCCAAACCCCACAGTTTTACTCTTTTCCAAACCCCACAGTTTTAGCAGGAAAAAAGGCTCCCCGGATGAATCTACAATCAGGCAACTTCCCTTAATAAGATTCTTCTTCATGGCACTTCCTGTCTCTTAACTTACAAAAGGTGACTTGTCACAAATTAATATAGCCTATAATTGTGCTTTGCTTGGTGTGCAGCATGTTTCAGATTTTTGTTTGTTTTATTTATTTATTTTCTTTTGTTTACCTAGCGCCAACATTCAGAAATGGGTAAACAGGAGACTCGTGCCCTGTCTCAGCAGGGCGGCTACTGCAGGGTTCAAGCTTGTTGTAAACATGTGATGAATGAATCTAGATTTTTCTATGAAATCTTCCACAGTCGCATTTCCACCTCTGTGTACAAAAGCCTGGCTTCCAATGAGAGGGGAGCTTGGATCCCCTACTTTAATTATTCCTCTATTTGCTCATATTCTGAAGCCGTGATGGTGTCTCTGCAGCATCAAAGTTTACTCCTTTTCTGCTCATAGATGTTCTATTTCTGGGTTATATTAATTTGATTTTAAAAATATTGATTTCTCCAGGACATTCACTACCCATTAACATATAAAGTAGTTCATATGCAACTGTTTCTAAAACTTGCATTCCAGTACTCTCTTTGCTCCCATGTAAGTTATTAGTATACTTTCAAAACATCTTTTAGTATTTGAAGAAAAGAAATACAGCTATTATTTTCTGCTTGAATATGCTCTATCTTAGAGCGAGAAAGAGGCACTTGGTAAATTATGAGCATCTGACCAAAAAAAAATACATATTTGTTATATACTGACCTTTTTTAAATTATAACTTTCATTCTGTACAAAAAGGAAAGATTCAAAAGTCAGTAGTATTCTGTCAAATTACTGCCTAATCACTTGAATTTCATGTTATTTTATGAATAGAAAATAAACTCATTTATAAAAACAATTTGCATTTGATATTTTATATATTACATTTGACATATGGTTACATATAACTATATGAATAATTATACAGAACAAATGAATAGTCAACAAAGTTATTGGGGGAGTGAATTTTTAAGAATAAAAAAATATTCAGAGACCCTGGATGTTAAAGTTAGGTCTGACATAGAGAAGTTTTGAGATGATGAAGTCTTTCTTCACTTATTTTCCTCTAATTGATGATCATATTGTTTTGATCTCTACTTCTTCACCTTCATCCAAATTTCTGCTTTGATTAACAATGTAAACACAGAGATTTCAGTATTACTTTTCTTTCCATTTTGGCGGACTATTCTAAGCTGGTCAAAATTTTCTGGGCAGCTTGCTTTCAAAGTAAAGTGTTTCTTACTAATATAGTTACAGTGCTTTGTTTTCAACTACATTGGTTTTCAAAATTTCCCATCCACTATGGGCTTACAAATCCTTTGAAGATAAGAACAGAGGCCTTTGAATTAGGGCAAGGAAAAATTCCGTAAAACGAGGTGTTCTAAGCCCGTGACCCAGAAGTTTCAGGTCCTACCTTTGAAGGCTGCTGGGGATCTTGTCAAAAATTTTAAGTTAATTTAACACAAATGGCAACATGTACTTATATGCCTGTATTGCAAATGCTATTCTACATGAGAGTAAATGCCAATCATAAAAGAGATAGTGTGTTTCTCAACTATTTAGCTAAATAGAATGCTATATGTGCCTCTAACATTCTATATAAAGGGGACACAAAGATACACACATACATACACACACACATGCACAAATAAAATGTCATATAAGTATATGAAAAGTTCCGTAGGCTCACTTAAAAACATAGAAATGCAAGTTAAAATGCCATATTTTTTTACCCTCCGGAATTGTTAAAGACTAAAAAACATGATAATGCACAATGTTAGAGAGGTTATGGTAAAACAGGTATTCTCCTCTTGAACTAGAAGACAAATGAATTGGTAAAATCTCACTAAATAGCATTATTTGCCAAATTGTTTTAATGTTTGCTTTTTTTTTTTGACCCACCAATTCCCCTTCCTAAGAACTGATGTTACAGATGTATTTACACGTGTGGGCAAAGACACAGGCAGAAGAACAATTTTGTAGTAGTAATTATCTAATAATCCAAAAATAGGGAAGAATAAGAAACAACCTAGAGCACCTCCAATGGTCAAACAACTCTACTCTGGGCATATATCCAAGAGAAATAAAAACATATGTTTACAAAAGACGTGTACAGAAGGTTCATACCAGCATGATTCATAATAGCTAAAAAATGAAATCGCTCAAATGTCCACCATTGACGAATAGACAAACAGGGGTGGCCCCATGCAGTAGATTTGCATTCAACGATACAAAAGAATAAAGTATTGGTATCTGCTATGACATGATTGGACTCCAGAAAAAACTTAGTGAAAGAAACCAGTCACTAGACACCACATATTGTATGATTCTGTTAACGTGAAATGGCCAGAGTAGACAAATCTATAGAGACCAAAAGTGGACTATTGGTTGCCTGCAGCAGGAGTAGGAGGGCAGGGAGAGCGCGTAGCTGCTAACAGGCTCCAGGGCTTATTTTTGTGGTGATTCGTATGTCCTAAAAGTAGGTTATGATGATGGTCGCACAACTATAAAATACGAATACCATTGAATTGTACACTTACAACTAGTATGTTTATGGAATTATACCTCAATAAAGTTATTTTTTTTAATAACCTAAGTTTCCATCGATAATGAGACTGGTCCAATAAATGATGGTAAATCCATGCAATGAAGAGCTCCATAGCTATGGGGAGAAATTTTGGTTTCCTTATTTATAGAATAATCTCTTTTTTAAATTAAAGCAAAATACAGAATAACATATGTAACATGGTCCCATTCGTGTAAGAAAAAAATGGGATATTTCTTGAAAGACGCACACTTCTTGAAAGCCTGGTAACAGTTGTCTTCAGGGTGGAGACTAGGAACCAGGATCTAGAATGTGAGAGTTTCTTCTCAACATTCTCTCTTCTATTTACTTATATGATTTACTGTGTATGTATCTATTTTACAATAAATGATTTTAAATTATTTTTTCTTTTTTTTAAATTTTTAATGCTTATTTGTTTTTGAGAGACAGAAAGAAATAGAGCATGAATGGGAGAGGGGTGGAGAGAGAGAGACACACAGAATCCAAAGCAGGCTCCAGGCTCTGAGCTGTCAGCATGGAGCCCAACGCAGGGCTTGAACCCACAAACCACAAGATCATGATCTAAGCCAAAGTCAGACACTTAACCGACTAAGCCACCCAGGTGCCCCAAATTAGTTTTTTTTTTTTCTAAAGGAAAAGAGTAAAGAAAAAAAATCCAAATCGGTAGAACATTAAATGCCCTACCATGTACAATAGACACAGAGTGTTGGGTACACACAGATGTTGACAGTGGACACCCACCCTCAGAAGTTTACTGTGGGGGGCCCCTGGGTGGCTCAGTTGGTTAAGCTTCCAACTTCGGCTCAGGTCATGATCTCACTGCTCATGAGTTCGAGCCCCGCATCGGGCTCTGTGCTGATAGCTCAGAGCTTGGAGCATCTTTCGGATTCTGTGTCTCCCTGTTTCTCTGCCCCTCCCCTGCTCTCTCTCTCACTCTCTATCCCCTCTCTCAAAAATAAACATTAAAAAAATTTTTTTAAAAAGTTTACTGTGGAACGAGGAAGAAAATAAATGGATAGATGATAGAGAGATACAGAGATAGATAGATGATAAATTTTGGGAATTTTAAAGAAAATAAAATTAGTGTAAGAAACCACACGTGAATGCTCCGTGTACAAATGGAGAGCTCTCTGAGCAGCATGAGGTTGCATGAGTGTTAACCCTATAGAAAGGCAGTGCAACCACACTACATTTAAAGGGCAGGTGGCCTTTCAGAAGCTTGCTTTCCACAGAATGGTCGGATGTATGGCAATTAGCATGTGGTTTCAGGCACAAGTGGTAGTTTAGGACATGTTTTAAGTAGGCTTCACACCCAGCATGAAGCCCAATGCAGGGCTTGACTCATGACCCTGAGATCAAGACCTGAGCTGCGATCAAGAGTCACCCAGGCACCCCTAAAAAAACTTTTTTTTTAACTTGCTAGAGTATGATTATCCTATTCTTTCTACACAGATGGAAACAAATGTGCCCTCAAAAGTTTAATAAGAGCGTGTCCCATATAGAACAAACACAACAGTTGCAAGTTCTAGGATAATTCATAAGTAGAACACCTGCAATTCGCTGGACCGGTATACCTTCCTATCATTCCTCATGCTCATAGCCATCTTGCAAGTTAGGAATCTGTAGTCTCAATACCACAGGCAAGGAATAGAAAACCCAAAGAAGCAAAATAAGTCATCCACTATTGGTAGTCAAATCCAAGTTTGAATGACCCCAGAACAACTATTCTCTCTACCAAACTATTCCTCTTCCCATGTTGAAAATTGCTTCTGGTGTGTTTAGGAATCAAGAAAGTGAGGGATGTCTGGGTAACTCAGTTGGTTGGGCGTCCAACTTCAGCTCAGGTCATGATCTTGCAGTTTGTGGATTCAAGCTCTGTATTGGGCTCCATGCTGACAGCTCAGAGCCTGGAGCCTGCTTTGCATTCTGTGTCTCCCTCTCTCTCTCTCTGCCCCGCCTCCTCTTGTGCTCTCACTCTCTCTCTCAAAAATAAATAAACATTAAAAAATATTTTTAAAAAAAGGAATCAGGAAAATGAAAGTAATATTTGTTTGTTTAATTGGTTACCTAATGGGATGGTTCTAAGGATTTAAAGTTAAATGTCCTGATTTTTCATCCATTCTAAGATATTCTAACAGAACCAGGTCTAGGCATGATTGGTTTGGGGAAAGGGTATTTTGTTTTGTTTTGTTTTGTTTTGTTTTGTTTACAGTCGAGGTGGATAGACTTCAGTGTATCCATGAGGCAGCCTTCTCAAGTAATAAATAGCTAAGAAGAGTAGGAACATTCATTGAGCGTTACAGTGTGGTCAGGGGCTTTTGCAAGGTGGGTGTATATGACCACTTCACAGATGAGAAAATAAAGACTTCGAGAAATCAAGCAACGTACCCAAGGCCCCAGATTGAGTAATAAGCAAGTGAAGGTTTTCATAAGTGTAGTGAATCTGAACTCAAACCCACACCTCCCAAAAACTATTCATTCTTTGCCCTGCCATGAAGCCACCCACTCAAAATAAAGATATAGAACTGGCTGATAGAGACTTTTTTCCCCAGAGAGTTTGACTATAAAGGGAAGGAGGAAAAGCAGTTGGCAGTAGGATGGAGGACAAGGATAAGAGAGGCTATTGTCGTGTCTCTTTGGAGTAAAGAAGATTGACCGTGTTTAAGATGAAAAGTCCTCTTTAAAGGATGAAATACACAATCCAGAGCACATAGTATGTGCTTAATAAACGGTTGTGCTCGATGCAAGTGAAGGAGTGAATAGTAACAGAACAGGCTCTAGAAGGACGCGAGCACTGATAAGAGCCAAGAATGCCAGTTATTATAAGTAAGATAGACATTTTTCCAGAGAACCAGGGGGAAGAAAATGAGGGCAAGCAGGATATAAGGGCATTTTAAAAAGTTAAAATGAGTGAGCGAGTAGGGAGAGCCAGGTGGAGCACTCTGCCTGCTCTTAGTAAAATAACAAGTAAAGTTATTTGTGGTGAAAGAGGAAGGCAGAGGTGAGGTCCAGGAATGTGGGGAGGGTTGAAACAGCCATTATGGTAAATGTGATAAGATCTCAGTGATATTCGGTCCTGAGAAAGTTCCTGTTCAGTTAGGTATAAATGAATGTGCACAGGCATGCGGCTGCTAGGGGTTGCATTAAGCACGCACCTGGATTGTTGTACAAGTTACTCAGTGCAGAGTTCGCCAGTCCGGACTCTGGAAATACCAAACAGCCGCTAGAGTTTTTCTTCCCTTCTGGATGGGCAATAGCTATGGGCCTACCCAGGCCAAGGGAAATAAAAGTCTAGATCCTGAGCTGCCACTTCAATGGCTAAATCCTGGGGCAGGCATATCATAATTCCCAAATAAACAAAGGATGAGCTTTATAAATGATCTCAAAATGTGTTAAGTCAAGATAACTTGGTAATGATTTTATTTGCAGTACCCCTCATCCTTGTGGGACCATCTTTTATGTTTAATGTTTACACAGTACTTTGGGCTTTTCAAGACACTTTCATGCCTATCAGCTCATCTAACCCTTAAACCCTTGTGAAGTAGTTGGGATCATATTATCACCACTCGAAAGATGGAAAAACTAATTCATGTGGAGGTTCATTAACTGATTTGCCAAAGACAAAGAGTTCTTTGGTGATAGATAGAGCTGGTGGTAAACCAAAGTTTTCTAATGCCCGGCCCAATTCAAGACATCCCAAGAAAACCAAAGTTAGAAATACCTGGTATAGGGTCAGGGTTTGGGGGCAACTGCAGACCTCCAAGTATGATGCAGTGTCCTTGGTGTTGTAAAGGAATCCATAGATTAAAGAGGAAATCAAGAACCACAACCCTACATGCTCGTTAGACCCCACGGGACATGAAGGCTATAGGTACCTTCTTAGTCAAAAGTCCTAAGTGTCAGAATCTAAGGGACAGTTTCCTGAGACCTCATAAATCTTCATATTACAAGAGTATTGTGACAATATCTAGAACCAGTATTTGGTTCACAAAAAAAACTACAAAGCGTAAACTTTGTAAACTTTTGTTTGTTCCAGTCTCTATAGTTCGCTGCCACACTCCCTGTGTCTTTTGTTAATTACCCCCTCACCTTTTCCCCATCCCATTTTTCTTCCCCCTCAATTCTGTTTTCTGTTTGTTAGTTTTATTTGAGTTTTAGATCCTGACAAAATGGCACCCCTTTGGGCAGCCTGCGTTTCAGTGAATCTGGAGTATTCAGGGCAGAACCAGAGACCCTTATGCACCACTGACTCACAGAGGGCCTGGTCGTTTCTTCCTGGTAAAATGGTGCTGGTGTTCCAACCATCGGGCACCCACTCAGGCATGCCTGAGCAGGGGCTTTTGACTTGTGCAAGGCTTCTTCTGAGGTTCCAAAATTAAAGAAGATGAGAATTTGAATCAGAGGTTGATAACTTCCCAGATTCTTGAGGGCTGTTTTCATGTTTTTGTGTCTCTCTCCTTCGTTCCCAACCCTTTCCATTTCTTCTGTAACCAGTATGAACCGTTCACTTATGTTTGCCACTAGTCACATATTTTATTATGGTTAAGAATTTTATTATTCATGGGCGCCCGGGTGGCTCAGTTGGTTGAGTGTCCGACTTCGGCTCAGGTCATGATCTCGCAGTTTGTGAGTTCGAGCCCTGCGTTGGGCTCTGTGCTGACAGCTCACAGCCTGGAGCCTGCTTCAGATTCTGTGTCTCCCTCTTTCTGCCCCTCCCTTGCTTGTGTTTTCTCTCTCTCTCTCTCCCAAAAAATAAATAAACCTTAAAAAATAATTTTAAAAAATAATTTTATTATTCAAATTATTACATCTCTGGTGAAAGTTCAAAGGTTACAGCAAGATGCCAGTCAAGCTCCCACTTGACTTTTTAGCAAAATGCCCATATCTCCTTGAATGTCCAGGAACACGGTTCTGGGATTCTGACTTGGGATGAGAGTGGGCAGTAGGACGCAAATTCACCTGATCAGTTTAACTGCCACTGAGTCATTCTGCACTGTCCAGGAGAGCAGCTCTGCCCACCGCTAGGAGGCCCATCTCCCTGCACCATCCTATCATTCTTTGAGGAATTCCAAATGGTCTTGTCAGATGCGGTATTTTAAAGCCACAGACCCCCTAGGCAACACCTCTTGAATCTTGGGGGATAAGACCCATAGTAGATCAGTTTGGGATATAATCTCTCAGCTTACATCCTTAATTTTTTTTTTTTTTGAGACAAAGTGAGCATGAGCTGGGGAGGGGCAGAGAGAGGGAGAGAAAGAGAGAGACAGAGAGTGAGAGAGAGAAAGAATCCCAGGCAGGCTCCACACTGTCAGCGCAGAGCCTGGTGCAAGGCTCAGTCTCATGAACCATGAGATCATGACCTGAGGCAAAATCAAGAGTCAAAGGCTTCACCGACAGAGACACCAAAGCGCCCTATATCCTTAATTCTTGATGCACGCTAAACTCTAAACTGAATTTTTCCTTTATTTTATTTATTTCATATCTTCTAAGTCCTTTTATGACTTTATTTCGAATTCCTCAATTCCATTTCTTGAGACTTCTTCCTTGCTAGCCTGTGTCAGTCATCCATCTTTGGGGGCCCATTTTCCACTAGCTCTTAAATGTCTACTTTCCTGCTATCTGGGTTCCAAAATCAAATTCTGGTATAAATTATAAATTTAGCATCTGAAAACACCCAGATATGTGAGTATATGCCCCAGAATGACTTTACAGTCTCCAGAGTTAGTTCTGCCCTACACAAAACTGAAACTAGTTGTACAAAATCACACTATGAGGAAAGATATCAGTCAGAAAAGCTAGACTTACACTCACTTCTTTGGGAAACATGTGAATATATGCATTGGAACTTACCAGTAATGTCTACTTCCTTTCCTTGAGGAGCTGCAGGACATAGCAGAAAGGTTGTAGACAGCATAAGAAATTGACTAAAGTTCAAATTCTGGCTGCATTTAAACCCTACTCCTGTTGCTTCCAAACTCTCTGAACATGTGTAGTTTTCTTAACTGTTGAATGGAAACTACACAAGAACCCCATTGATTTATTGTAAAGATTGAATAAGATTAGATATGTAAAATGTCTAGAATGTGCTTGGCCAAAAAAAAAAAAAAGTGATTACTTAGTGTTGTTATCAGCAGTCTCAGAAATGTCCTATAGATCTCTTGTTTCTGTTTTCTCTTTACTTATTTGATTATAATTCAATATCCACCTTCTGCTTTCCATCACAACAGACTAGATTTTTGCCTTTGAGAATTCCAATTATCATTAATTATATCTTAGCATACTTTACAAGTTCAAAATGAGATTTCAAAGCCAACCGTATTACATTAAGGTTCGTCTCTCCTGTTGTGTTTTTTTTTCCCCAGAAAAACAAAGATGTTTTTCCTTAGAATTATTTTGTATGCATGCAAATACATCCCCTGTAGGATTTGAAAGTGACCGCAGATTTTGCAAAGCAACATGTTTCACTGCTAAATACTAGCGTAACATAGGAAGACTTCAGTGTATGTTCTCCCAAGTTCGATGAGGAGCAGAACACTTGAATAATTAGTTTAGTGCCTCATTAAGCCTTTCGAGTTATCTCTAACAATTTTCCAAAGTTATTCAACAGGTCCCTCTCTGTCTCTCAGCTGCTCTTTGCCCCAGTTCCGCCATATCCTCAGGCAAACCCTTCTCTGGTGGTGGTGAGATGGAAATGCCAGGGGCCCTCCTTGGAGGTCCGAGTCTGGGGGGAAGCCTGCACACCCCTTTCTGGGTAGCTCAAGTTACTATAACTAAGGGAAGGAGAATAGACAACAGGCAAGCAGAAAAGCAGGGGCTGCCACAGACGCCCCATCGGAAAGTCTCAGAAGCCTGTGCAAAAATGAAAAAGTAGTACATGGGTTTTGGGCTAAGTCAGTTTTTAGTGTTTCTGGTTCATTGTTCCCCCAACCGTGTCTGTATCTTCTTACCTCCAAGCCTTAGATCACTTTTAGATGGTAACACCTCCAGCTTGTCAAAAGTCACCAATGGATGATAAACATTTTTCTTCTGTTTAGACAAAAGCTTATTAATTTCCACTCATGGTGGCTTATTATCTGTACAGCTTTCAAATCACTTATGAATCTATCAAACCATATTATTTATAAATTGAAATAAGATGTCATTTTCAAATCTGACAAATTCAGTAGAATATTTTTTAGTTTTTATTTTTAATGTTTATTTACTTTTGAGAGAGTGTGAGAGATGGTGGGAGAGGGGCTGAGAGAGGGAGACACAGAATCAGGAGCAGGCTCCAGGCTCTGAGCTGTCAGCACAGAGCTTGACAAGAGGCTCACGCTCATGAACAGTGAGATTATGACGTGAGCTGAAGTCGGTCGCTTAACCAACTGAGCCACCCAGGCGACCCACATTCACTAGAATTTTTAGTGTTTATTCGATGATAAAAGAGGCATTTCAAGTCAGTAAGTAATAGCTCATTAGATAAATGGTGCTGGGGACATTTGGTAAATGATTTAAGAGCAACAGCAGTAGCAACAAAACCCATTAAACTAGATCCCAATCTCATGCCTAACTCCTAATCCCAAAATAAATTATTAATAGTTTTAAAGTGTTGAATGTTAAAAAATGAGTCCAAACAGAAGTAGAAAATAATGTAAGGTTAATAATTATGTGTTCTTGCGGTGTCTGATTGATTAGTCATTGGAACATGCAACTCTTGAGCTCTTGTAAGTTCAAGACCCACACTAGGCATAGAAATTACTTAAAAATAAAATCCTTAATTAATAAAATAGGGGCGCCTGGGTGGCTCAGTTGGTTAAGTGGCCGACTTCAGCTCAGGTCATGATCTCATGGTTCATGAGCTCAAGCCCCACATCGGGCTCTGTGCTGACAGCTCGGAACCTGGAGCCTGCTTCGGATCCTGTGTCTCCCTCTCTCTCTGCCCTTCCCCTGCTCATTCTCTGTCTCTATGTCTCTCAAAAATAAATAAACGTTAAAAAAAATTTTTTAATTAATAAAATAAAAAATAATTATGTATTCTTAGGGCAGGGATGGCATTCCTAAACATAACTCTAGTGATAGAAACTATATATAAAATAATTTGCTCATTCAATTAGAGAATTACATATTTACTTATATAGTAAGTCCTATATATCAAAAAAGTTTACTGATGACAAAAATGAAATGGAAAAAATACTTCTAACATAAATATAATCAGTTGGGAAATCTTATTTATCAGATTTGCAAGGCAGCTAATTCTCTCTACCTACCAAAGAAGCTTTTTATATATTGTCATTCAAAATGCTGCCATTAACCCTTTAAGGTAATTTACAGTAAAATACTATATTTCCTTCAAAGATTTTGAAGATTTTTGGTTTTAATGGTTGAGGCATAGTTTGGTTTATGTTTTGTGGGTTTTTCTGTTTGTTTTCCTTTTTGTTGTTGGGAGTTGTTTAGTATGAATAGGCAGAAGCAGGAGCCAAAGCAGCCTGGTTATTATATTCCGTTTGTCCATATAAGTGGCAAAGATTAATACCCTGATTAAGAGGTTCTACTAGCCACTAAGAAGAAGCAAATGCTATTTTAAAAACAGGCAAAGCAGGCCACCTGGGTGGCTTAGTCAGTTAAGCGCCTGCCTTTGGCTCAGGTCATGATCTCACAGTTCGTGGGTTGGAGCTCTGCATCGGGCTCTCTGCTGTCAGCACAGAACCTGCTTCAGATCCTCCACCCCTTCTGTCTCTCCCCCTCTCCCACTCCTACTCTCTGTCTCTCTTGAAATACAAATAAACATTAAAAATTTTTTTAATAAAATAAAAACAGTCAAAGGATTTAAAGACATAAGACAATTAAAATGAAAGATCATTCTAAAGATGAAAAGATGGACCTCAAAGATATGTAAAATTATAAGAAAATATTTTTCAATTTTCTCTGAAAAAAATAGGCTACCTACATAATTCCAATGCATAATGTATAAAATCAGAAAGGGTGAATGCCAATCAGAGCGATACAGAGACCTTCTGTTCATCACATAGCCATAAGAACCTGCGAATTTTTTAGGAATAAGCATGATATGCTGACAAATTTTTAACTAGTTCTCTAAGAAAAACTGTGTGTATGTGTGTAATGTTTATATACATACATGTATTAAATTTTTTGATATTAAAGATGAGTAGCACATAATATAAATATAAGAATAAGCTATAGAATACTTTCTATGGGGAATTCCATTTGGCCAATTGTTGATTTTTGCCAATCTCTTGTACCTGTAGCCAGTGTATGGTTGGAATTAAGGAATGAGTGTAGTTCCAACCTGAGTGTTGATTATTGCTGTCATTTACGTTAAAAAGATGAATGAGAAACAACAAAGATATACGTCAGAAGTTCACTCATTTGTCAATGATGTGAGTGAATATTTTGCTGAGTTTGTATAATAGCTTTCAAATACTGGAAAATATTTCTTGAATATTTTATGCTATTCACCATGTAATAGTTATAGAAACAACACACTTTTAAGTTTAATCTGCATGATAAACATTTCCTCCATCACTTTCTTAAATCTAATAATCAACAAAACAATAAGGAAATTTGTAGTTCTTGTTTATTTCCACGACCTAACTACTCCCATTATGCCTGAGTTCAATCTACCGTAGCGAGGTCACTGAATGCGGAGTAGGGAAGGGAGGCCAACAATATGCCATTAGATAGTCTTTCCACCGTTGATAGCACTTCTCACAATTTTATATGTATTTTACTTACACGTAGTTAGTCTTTACATATCTCCCCAAATCCATAAGAGCAGAAATTTGGATCTGTTTTTTCTCTATTGTATCCTAGTGCCTAGAACAGAGTTTGACACACACTAAGCATTCAATAAATATTTGTAGAATTAAAATATAAATTTCAACTTACTATATGCCAGGGACTGTCCTAAGCATTTTACATGCATTAAGTCTGAAGTCCTCACCACAACCCTATGAGGGGGCACTATTATGGTCTTCATTTTACAGATGAAACCAGAAGTGACTTACCCAAGTCACCCAGCAGGTAAGTGGTGGAGTCAGTATTTAAACTCAGGCACTTTGGCTCCAGATCTTGGACCCTTGATCACAATGCATTCTCTCAATGCGTCAGAGCCATGATGCTGGCAGAGAAAAATCTCCAAATGTCAGATGCGTGGCAGGGCTTAGAGGCAACCAGGTCACATTCGAGCAAGTGGACGGGGATGGTTATTCTGGAACTGATTCATTATCTGACAAGTCAGGTTTTGTAGAAAATGTTTAAAGACATTTTACGGCACTGTTGGAAATTGCGGGAAGTAAGAGTTCCAAAGAGAAACCTTTGCAAATGACAAAATAAGACAGCTATTAACTCCAGGAAAACAGTAAGTTGAATGAAAAAGTAAATGCAATTAGAGTACCCTATTTGACTCAGAGAATAATGTTTACCTCGTCATGATAATGAAAACAATGAACATGGATTTAATCCAAAAAAAAAAAAGTTATGCTTTTGCTACATTGGAAAAGGAAGGGGAGGAGGGCAAAAACCTACATCTACCGAATAGAAAATCAATAATTTTTTCGAGCAGTAGCTGTGTGTGTTTGTGTGTGTGTGTATGAAAGCAAATGCAAAAGAAAGATCTAAATTGTTAGAAGTTTTTGGTATTTGATATTGATATTTTGATAAAAATGAAACTAAAGCAAAAGGTAGTTTTCCATAATATTGTTAAAAATTCAAAACATAATGATGCCAGTGTCGGCAAAAAAATATGAAGCACTCTCCTATACTAGGTGATGGAGCTGACAATTGATGTCACTCTAGAAAATAATTTGCATTTTGTATCAAAAGTCTTAACAGATGTTGTTTGACCCAGAGTTTCCACTTAGTGGAATTCATTCTATGAAAAAACTTTAAATATGTGCAAAGACTAAGCCATTTTTTATTATAGCAAAAAGGAAAGGAATTAACACAAATATCCGACATTAGAGCTTCAGTATTTTTTTAAATCATGACAGAGTTGCATAAAGACAAATCATCCACTTACTAAAAATTATACTGTAATTATATGAACCTGGAATGATATTTATGAATAATGACAAAAATTTTAAACTGGTAACAAAATACCAAAATGGTCCCATTTTGCTCCCCTGCCACAAAAGTATGTTTACACTAAAATGTTTTAAAATACAGGTAACTCAGTAGTCATTGCTGGGTGATGGGATTATGGGTGATTCATATTATTTGATTTAGCTTATCTTTATATTATAACCTCTACTATATATATATAATTTACTTGTGAGATTGTTTAATAAATTTCAATATTTCAATATGAAACAAAATATATCTTCTTATTAATGATTCAAGGAAATCATTGAAAGCAAGTAAGAATTGTTACCGGTAGCAGACACAAAAACTAAACCTCTTTCATCTAAAATAACGAGTATGATGAAAAACCGTCTACATTTTTAAAATCATAAAGAATGTCATATTAAAGGTGATATAAGCTTCTTCATAAAGTCCAAAATATTAAAACTAACATTTACAAAATTTCAAAAAAGTAAGAGAGACTCTTTTTTTGTTTTGTTTTACTTTTTATTATGAAATTTTTCACCCATACACTCAATATATATATTTAACAATTGTTAAGGTTTTCCTAAGCAAAGTAGATAAATTCCTTTTAATAATGGGAATTAAAGAAGTTATCTATCTCAAGAAAAAAAAAGGAATATTTATCAACATCACCAGTCATTACAGAAATGCAAATAAAAGCACAATGAGATATCAGCTCACACATGTTAGGATATTATCAAAGAGACAAGAGATAGCAAATCCCAGGAAGTGGAGCAAAGAGAACGCTTGTCTACACTGTTGGGAATGTAAATTGGCACAGCCACTGTGGAAAACAGTATAGACTTCCCTCAGTGAATTAAAAGTAGAGCTAGCATATGATCCAGCAATCCCACTGCTGGGTATATATCTAAAAGCAACGAAATAATTACCTTGAAGACTGATCCGTATTCCCATATTTATAGCAATATGATTCACAACAGCCAAGAAATGGATACAACCTAAGTGTCCATCAATGGATGAGTGGATAAGGAAAATGTAGATATATAAAGCGGAATATTATTCCACTTAAAAAAGAAGGAAATTATGTCATTTGTGACAATGTGGAAGAATCTGACGGGCACTATGGTAGTGAAATAAGCCAGAAAGCCAGACAAGGACACAGCTCACATGGTATCACTGATATGTGTAATCTAAAAAAACAAAACAAAAAAAAAGTCAAATTCATAGAAACAGAGAGTAGAAAAATGGTTGTCAGGGGCCAGGGTGGGGGAAATAGGAAGAGGCTGATCAAAGGGTACAAACTTTCAGTTATAAGATGTGTCAGTTCTGAGGATCTACAGTAAGACATGGTGACAGAAGTTAACACTGTATTGTATAACTGAAATTTATTAAGAGTAGAACTTAAGTGTTTTCACTGTCTGCCCCCCAAAAAGATAAACATATTAGATGATGGATGTATTCATTAACTCAATGGGGAAAAACCTTTCAAAATATACACATTTATCAAATCATCCTCTTATATACATTACATATCTTATAATTTTATTTGTCAATTATACCTCAATATCTGAAAAAAATAGAACATTTAAATGCCATGTTCTGTGGTACTTAGAATATTAGATTCTGTAAAGCATTAATTCAACTTAAGACGCATTTCTTACATTTTTATATTAAAGATCTTCATTTTTGCATGTTTGGAATAGCCAGCTCTTGTGTTTTGAAGATTTATCTTAATTCATGGTATTTTTTGCTCTGCTTCTTAGGTACCAGCAAAGGCCAAACGTGTTACTCAACTACTTCCCTACCACCACCTCCACCATCCCATCCAGGCAGCCAACCACCATTGCCAGCATCTCACCCAACACAACCGCCAGTCCCAAGTCTACCTCCCAGAAACATTAAACCTCCCTTAGATCTAAAGTAAGCAAAGATTGTTTTGCCATTTTTCTTTGTCAGTCTCTTGCCATAGATTTTCAAACTATGCTTGGCTGAATGCTGAGAGTTCCATGGTAAACCGCCGGGCCACAAATGTGAGCGGATGGAAGGAGAAGGGATGGTTGAGCAGGCTGCTCTCATACCCCCACTTCCTTGAGCAACGCTTGTTTTATCTGTCTTTACAGTGTTTTTTTCCTTAGGGGTTCATTTGAAAAAAATCTCCACTGCCTTTTTAAAAGTTCCGAAACACTCTTCAGGTTAGCACTACAACCATCTCTTCCACCATCACCGTCACTGACACCACCATCACCACCACCGTTACCATCATCATAATCATCACCACCATCAGCAGCAACATCACCATCACCACCACCAGCATCATCACCATCACTACCACCACCATCCTTATCACCACCACTGTCATTATCATCATCATCATCATCATCATCATCACCACCATCACCATCACCACCATTATCATCATCATCACCACCATTACCACCACCATATTTTACTGACTACTTATGACTTGTTAGGAACTTCATATATATAAGTGAAAAATGTTTTCCACATTTCACAGATGAAAAAAATGGGAATTTACAGAGGCAAAGTGAATTCTCCAGGATCACATAAGAATGTAGCATAGAAATTTGAGGCAATGTCAGTCTAAGTCCAAAGTAAATGTGTGCTTTTAACCACTCTGCTAAATAACCTCCTTAAGTAAAAAATGCAGGTTTTCTCTCAATCTTCAGAATTTTGGCAGTGTGTTAAAAAACTAAGAAACTTTTATTCAGGCCCACTCCTGCTTTTCATAGATGGTGCTTTCTAGAAATGTCAAGACTGTATGAGTTGCTATGCATAGGATCTTTACCCATGATTTACTAGAATAGCTGGTTGAGGAAAAACCAAACGGAAGATTGGAATAGAATGAATGTTGTCTTAAAAAGAAATAATTGGATAACAGCGAGTATAATTCCTTGTGGCAAGTTAGACTAGATCTTCCTTTTCATCTTCCAAAAATTGTTTTACTTGATTCTCCTGGACCACAAATAAGCAATATCCCAACATATTTGGCAACAGTGTATTTTTCCTCCACTTCCATCCCTTACCAGATCGATATTCTTTACATTCGAAGTACTTGATATTTGTAATCCATATAATAGAATCTGTTAGTAACAATATCTTCACACTGAAAGTATTTCATATCCATAATCTATATAATAGAATCTGTTAGTACCAATACCTGATTGCCAGCTTTCCTCTATTGATGAAGATTATAGTTTAGAGCAGGGGTTGAAAGTTCATCTGTCACAGGTAGCCTCCACTATGTTTCACTTTATTGTGTTTGTTTGGCGTCTAAAGGCAGAAACTAGAAAGTGTTAGAGCAGCTTGGTGGCTATTATCTTATTTATGGCCTGCAATGTGCATTTATATTAAACTTCATGGCCTTCCAGGCATTTGATTTAAGAATTCTAATTGAAAGACTCTAACGCCCATGATATCTTGTTACCAAACAAGAGTTTAAGCCATCTACCTACTAACATGTAAGTGCTAAATAAATATTTGTTTAGTTAAAATAAGTAATTAAGATGTGCTCTTACATACACTTGATGTCTATAAATTATTTTGCTTTCACATGTATTAAATTCTGTTTCTTGGAGCTTCTGAGTGGCTCGGTCACTTAAGACTCTTAATTTCGGCTCAGGTCATGATGCCAACCTTGTGTTGGGCTCTGTGCTGAGCATGGAGCCTGCTTAGGATTCTCTCTCTCTCTCTCTCTCTCTCTCAAAAAAAAATTATTTCTTTTCCCTAGTTTTCATCTTAGTCTGATAAATTTAATCCATTTAAGATCATGATCTTAGTAACTTTGAATATTATTATGTGACCCTATCCCAGTTACTGGCTTCGGTCTTATGTAATTCTAGTGAGAAATCTTAATAAATACCCTGAGCACGAATCCCCAAAAATTTATAAGATATGAAGACTGATATTTGTGTGATTGAAGAAACTGTGGCAAAGAGGAGTACTCACCACTATTCTTGCTATGTGGGGAGTCCCCAAGACCACCGTATATTTGGTGACTTGTTTAAAGGATGCACAGGACCAGCAAACAGTAGTACTCATGGCTAAGATTTATCACAGTGATAAATCTATACCTGGGAAGAACACGCTGAGAGTTCTCCTTTCTCCGGCTTTGAAAATGTGTGATGTTGCTTCCCAGGCAGACCATTAGAGACAAGTTTTTATTGAGAGTTGGTCACATAGGCATCTTTTGCCTATCTACTACCAAAATACCAGACTTCTAGAAGGAGAGCAGGTTGTCACCTTAAGTCACGTTGTCTATACAGTCTAGGCACAACAAATCACTCTTAACAATTAGGCAACTTTTCCTATCAGTTTAGGGAATTTTTTAGAAGCTGAATTCCCAGATGCAAGCCAAGGGCCAATCATGGTGTCAGATTCTTCTAAATTGAGTGGCTTTAGGCTTGCTATATTAATTCCTTTCAGCATACCTACTCCCCAGAATCCATTATGATATGGTGGGAAATAAAAAGTTGTAGACGGAAGAAAGGGTTTCAAGAACAGCCCTATAGCTTGTACTGCAAATTCATAAGGATGCTAGTCGACTTCTCAGGTTTTCAGGGAATTCTTGAGAAGTTGAAAGGGGTCTTCCAACCTACAAGGCTCAAATTCTTACTTGTAATATTGTTTGCATCAGAAATTAGCAAAATCTGCCAATTGTAAAAAAACTTTACCTCATCCCCATTAAGAACTTCTAATTAGAAAGTCAAATTTATCTAAGAATTCCTGACTCCACAAAATGCATACTCCCAGAAGAAAGATGAAGAGAAATAAGAGACTTCTTGGACGTTATACTGCCTACGCAAACGATAATTGGGAATCTGGAAGTTAACTGTCAAATGAAGAGACTAGAGTGAATGAAAGCTAAGAGATACTTATAATTTTTTTAAGTAAAAATGTGGTGTGTAGTGAAAGATTTTCAAATTCCCATCAGAGAGCTTAAGTGAATTCCAACCTGAAGAAATATCTGGGTTAGAAACTTTCCGCCAAGTAGGGGAAGTTAGATAAGACACAAAGAAGAAATAAGAGCAAAATGAGTCCTGATATTCAGGCTCAAAAACTCATGTTTCATGTGAGAGGGAAACCTACGGGATAGACTTTAAGTAACATTATGAGATATGGGTGTTCCTGTGCTTTTCCCCATGCTGCCACCCTTCAAAACACGTGCGTGGGTGTTTTCCAGAGGCTCTCTCTGCCAGCCTGCAAGTGCCATTCCTCCCCTCACTGATCAAAGGCCACTCTCAGGTCAAGCTCTAAGAGATTTTTATTTTACATTCACTCAAGAATTGTTCTTTTGAGCCACTACTTTGTGCTTTTGTAACAGTAGTTCGGGAAATATCAGTGAACAAAACAAAGATCCCTGCCCACAGAGAACAGGGGTGACAGACCAAAAGAATAAAAGTAATAAACCAGTCAAGGAGATAGTATGTTAGGAAATGCTAGGTGGGAGAAAAGAGAGCAGGGCTGGGGGGTGTAGTGAGACGGTGGGCTTCGGGACAGCATGTTGCAACTTTCAGAAAGGTCAGGGTGGCCCCGTGTATAGGCAGTTATACTTGAGCAAAGACTCAAGGAAGTGAGGGAGTTAGGCTTGCAGATATCTTAAGCAAGACCATTCCAGGCAGAGAGAACAGACAGAATAAATGCCTAGAATGTTCGAGAACTAGGAAGGAGGTAACTGGAGCTGGAGTAGAGTGAGCAAGGAAAGGAAGAGTAGGAAAAGATTTAGCTTATGTAGGGCCTTGCCAGTCATGGCTGACATTGTGGCTCTTCTAAGTGAAAGGGCAACCACTGTAAAAGGTTGAGCAGAACAGTGATGTTTTGAATTATCAGGATCACCTTAATAGCCATATGAAAAGAAACAGTAGGCAAACACTGAAACAGAGACTCTAGTCAGGCAGACATTGCAGAAAGGCAGACATGGTATCGCGGTGGCTGTAATCAAGATGGTGGTAGTAGAGATGAAGAGAGGTGTCCAGATTCAGAATACGGTTTGAAGGTAGAGACAATAGAATTTGGATCTGGGGTCTGAGAGGGAAAGAGAATCAAAGAGGGGTCCAGGGCTTTTGCCTTGAACGACTATAAGGATGATGTTTCCTTCAACTGAAATGGGAGAGGCTAAAAATGAACAGGCTTGGAAATGGGGAAGATCATGGGGGCATGGTTATTTTAAACTTGAGGTATCTTTTAAACATCCAAGTGGAGATATTGAGGCAGTAACCGGGTATAAGAAGTGAAGAGTTTAGGAGAAAGTTCTGGTTTAAAAACATAAATCGGAGAGTCATGGGCATATACTCCCCACTTAGAATCATGAGACTGCTAAAATCACCAAGGAAGCGGGGCGCCTGGGTGGCTTAGTCGGTTAAGTGTCCGACTCTTGATTTCGGCTCAGGTCATGATCCCACAGTTTGTGGGTTCGAGCCCTGAGTCCAGCACTGGACTGATAGTGCAGAGCTTGCTTAGGATTCTCTCTCTCTCTCCCTCTCTTTCTTCCCTCCGCCTTCTCTCTCTCTCTCTCTCAAAATAAATAAACTTAAAAAAAAATCACCAAGGAAGTGAGTATAACTAGAGAGAAGAGCAGAGCCCTGGGACACTCCAACTCTACTAGGCCCTGGGAGAAGAAAAATGAGCAAAGGGGGATAAAAAGGAGCCAATAAAATAGGAAGAAAACAAGAGTGTGGTGTCCCGGAAGCCAAGTAAAGGCAGTATTCCCAAAGAGAAGGGCAGTAATAACTGTGCCAGCTGCTGCGGAGGGCCACGTGAGTGAGGACTGTGGAGGTCAGTGTGGGTGAGGTCTCCTGGAATTGGGATTCAACCTTGACTGAAATAGCTTTAGAAGACCAAGAAAGGAGAACAATTTGAAAGAGCAATGGTAGACAACTCTTTCAAGGAAAAGGGAAACAAAGGAATGGAGCACTAACTAAAAACTGGAATTGAGATTATTTATTTTAAGATAGAAGAAATAGCAGTACGTTTGTATGCCGGTGAGAAAGATCGAGTAAAGAGCGGGAAATGATAATGGTGGCGAGGGGAGAATTCTCGAAACTAGACTAGAGCGACTGGGAAGTAGTGTTCAGATGAGGGACTGGCTTCTCAAAGGAATAAGGAACTGAAAAGTTTACAGTCTTCCCTAGGGTGTGGAGTCCGTGTTGCCTAAGGCAAGAAAGTGAATTTTTAATTGGTGTCAGGGAAGGAATTTCAGGAGATAGGGTGGCCTTTTTCACCTACCTTCCCAGGAGACACTTATAATGACATCATTCAGATCAGGATGCCTTGAGAATGTAAAAGATGAGAGGCAGACGAGAATTAGAAATAATAACCATCTTTAAAAGTAAAGTGGTTGCGACCAAAGTTCTATTTTATTTTAAATTGTATTGTTTCCCCACCTAGTGGTGAGAAGTCAGCTAGTTACATTTTCTGCTGTGTTACTCAGACATCTGAAGAGAAACTGAAACGTGTCGAAAGAACGTGTTTATCATTATTAGTCCTCAGGTCAACATCTTTTAGTGTAACACGTTTCTTGGCACCATATTTAAAGATTAATTAAAATTTTAACAGCATAACTAACTCTTCATATGAAAACAGAACCAATGGTTGAATATTTTGGTATACAAAAGAAATTCCATGGTTATTAATAGCAACGAGACAGGAAAAGTGAAGTAATAAGAAATAATAAATAATGGGAAATGACTAAGGTTGGAAAAGGGAGAAGTTGAACAGTTCTTACCGTGAGGTCATTCATAGCCAGTTTAGAGGTTTTTGGCTCTAAAATCAGACGAAAAGTCAGAATTTATACCATTACAACATTTTGTTAATTAGAAATGCTTAACATTCCCTGGAATTTGAGGCTTGCCCCTATCACACGTGCACGCCCAGGTGGCCTTACCTGGCTCCAGTTGGAAAGCACTGGCTGAAGCAAGTCGCACTTTTGTTAAGTCCTCCTGCGTTCAATACAGGAAGATATGTTCCAGAGAAAAGTTCACAGAGATTTTATTCTCAGCAACAGCAGGTATAGAACAAAGTGTTGCATGACACTTAAATTTGCCCTTCTTCTTTAAAAAACACAAACAAAACCAACAATTAAAAGCTAAAGTCATGAGTAGCAAATAAGATATAAAGGTCAACAGCTTCACATCTTAAAAAGTCAGGAAATGGAGCTCATTAGAGCTTTCTAAAAATGGCGGACTTACTACTGAATTAACGTTGCCTTTCCTACGTAATTCTGCATGGCACAGTGTGAAACCAAAGAACTGGGGAAAGGTCCTCCTGAAGAGACACAGGGTTCTAACAACCGATAAGCTTCCTTTTCTTCTCCCTTACCCTCTCCCTCTGCTTAGGTCTGTGCCACCAAGGGCTGTGACTTGTTTCACTGTTTGCCTCCAGGGGCAGATTTTCTCAATGCCTGCAGCACTATTTTTGTTTTAATAATTGTGACAATTTATTTTTCTTTTAAGTTTTTACTTATTTATTAGAGAGAGAGAGAAAGAGAATGAGCAGGGGAAGGGTAGAGACAGAGGGGGACAGAGGTTCCGAAGTGGGCTCCATGCTGACAGCAAGGAGCCCAAAGCGGGACTCGAAATCACGAACCTTGAGATTATGACCTGAGCCGAAGTCGAGGCTTAACTGACTGAGCCACCCTGGTGACCCGGTGACAGTTTAATCTCGGTTTATTCATAACATTCTTCTACCTCATCTTTTTCCCTTTTATTTAAACAATTTCATATCTATTGAATATTTTCATGTTACATATGGTGAATCCAGACTTGTGTAAATTAAGATTTACATGCTATCGTGTTAGGTCTACAAATCAATGTGTGCGTGCAAACATGATCTATAAGTGATAGACGGTTTATATAAACGTGCAGCCACATTATTTATGAAAGTGCTATGCAGGTACTCTCCATTCTGCAAATATTTGTTACTCACCCATTCAAGTGTTTTAGGAAGTAAACTGCAGGTCCAGTAGTCTTTTTGACTTAATATTCTTTTTCAAAAATGATTATAAACAATTCACTTTAATAACAAAAGTTAATTGGGACAAAATTAATTCATCAAAAAAATCAAAGTCCTATACATGACTGAAATTATTCTAATAGCTTTCTCAAAAGGATAGTCAGTCATAATAATAAAGTAACTAACAAAGTGACAATCTCTTTCATCAAGGGGCTTATCATCTCATAGTAGGAAGAAAGACCTGCAAGCAATCCCTCTATAATTATAGTAACACAGAATAATCACTGTAATGAAGCAATGTATGACACACAGAAGCAGCAACTGTGTGGGCTGAAGGCATCAGAGATAACTTCGCAGAGGAGAGAATGTATAAGGAGAGCCTTAAAGATTAAGCAAGGCCATCGGCAGATGAGAAGAAGAAAGATTATTCTAGAAAAGGAAAACAGAGTGGGCTAAGCACAGAGCAACAAGAAACCAGAGGGTGTTCAGAGAGAGAGTTGGTATTAATACATGAAAAGAAGATGATAGAACAGGAAAAATAAATCTGCAGAAAAATAGGGCTGGTGTAAGAACTTTGTATACCATGAAAAAGGCTGTAGATTTTATTCTGTAGAATGTCAACATATTTTGACGTCTAAGGTATCTACATCTTGTGCTTTTAATTAATACTCAATTCATTAAATTTAATATTGCAAAGTCTAATTTAAGTCCTTAAATTCACATAATATAATATATTATAATATATAATATGTATTACATATTGTAATATATATAAGATATAAATAAATATTTATGCATCTAATAATTTTTATTTAATAAGAACAATTACTTTCAGGGGAATCATTGACTAGTGATTAGACGACTCAAGTTAAATTTTTTCAAATGGATAGTTACATTTAAAAATTTAGTTTTAATTATCCCTTTACATGTTTTACATTGCATGGATAAATCTATACATTGAATTTTTTAAGTATTTCAAAAACCTACCTGAACAAATTTAATAATTGCAAATCCTCCCAAGAACTTAAATGACTCTTCCAAATCTGTTCAAGCACATTCGGTTCTCTTAAATATTTCAGTTGTATTTTCTATAGGATTTTTCTTATACCTTTTAAGAAGCATATTTAGTTTGAAAAACTTTATAAAAGGTGAACGTGTAAAAGGCAGAGAGGAAAGTAAAATGAGCCTCCATTCCTCTGCACCAACTTCACCGATAATAAATTCATCACTGGTCTTATTTCATCAATAACCCATCCACTTCCCTCTTTCATATTATTTTGGAGCTAATTCCAAATACCATGTAATTTTATTCATAAATATTTTAGTAGGTATCCCAAAAAATTAGACTCTATGTAGTCATATATAAATCAAGTCCATGTTCAAATTTCCAATTGTCTCTTAAAGTGAATGTGTGTATGGTTTTTTTTTTTTTTAGTTCATTTGAATAAGAATCCATATAAAGTCTACACCTTTTCATTGGCTTATACGTTTGTAATTCTCTTTCAAGCTACAACTCTACCCTCTATAACTCTATTTATCTACTTATTGCAACTTATTTGTTGCAGAAATCAAGCTCTTTGAGGGGACTATCGTTATCCATACACTAGATCTTGCTGAAAGCTTTCCTGTAGTTTAGCTTATATGTTCCTCTGTCCTCTGTATTTCCTGTAAATTGGTAGTTGGAGGTAAAGGTGACTTGACCAAATTTAGTTCTAGTTTTTTGGTAAGACTACTTCCTAGGCGACGGTATATTCTTTTATCAGAAGGCTGATATGTCTGGTTGACTCTCCTTTTTTTGATATGAGCAGCCACTGACACTCAACATTGACACAAAGAATCCATACTTTTCAACTACACTAAAAAGTCTAAATAACAAATTTTAAATTAGTTTGATGCATCTAATTAAATATTTGCTAATGTAACAAATCTCTTAAATATTACAAATATTTAAAATATTGAACACTGGGGCACCCGGGTGGCTCAATCAGTTGGCAGTCTGACTTCGGCTCAGGTCATGATCCCATGGTTCGTGGGCTCAAGCCCCACGTCGGGCTCTGCACTGACAGCTTGGAGTCTGCTTCAGATTCTGTGTCTCCTTCTCTCTCTCTGCCCCTCCCCTGCTTGTGCACACTCTCTCTCTCTCAAAAATAAATACACATTTATAAATAAATAAATAAATAGGTAAATAGATAAATAAATAAATAAATGATATTGAACATAGGTTCATTGTCCCAATGACTATAAAATTTGTTTCACAAATTTTTGTACCACAGGTTTGACTTACTTCCTCATTCCTGTATTTTATTCTGAATCTTTCAAGGACTAAAACAAGTTGCTAAGGAAAACAAGTGTCTTGTCATGACCAAGCTAATGAATTGATTAATTAAGCCTTTACACTTACCTAAATTATAGGCTAAGCATTACAATAATTTTTTTAATTTTAATTTTTTTAAGTAAGTTTATCGGATCAACAACTGATGACCACATGTTTACCATCCCAGGCGGAGATTGAGACACGCAAGTCTGTGGCAATTCTTCCTGAGCCTCAAGTGTACCCACCGAGCTTGTTTTATGACCTAAGGGATAATAAGGCATTTCCAGCCCACATTTTTCAAAGGGGGTTAGCTTTGCAACCAGCATCTCTTTGGTTCTTTAAGTGGCTTGAGTGGTGAACATGAGAGTGACATAATCACATATGCATTAGAAAATGTGGGCAGCAGTATAGAGAAGGGACTGTAAGGATGGAGAAGATGGAGAGCAGCACTCATCACTAGGAGGCAGGGCAGACAGCTACTGCAAGAGTCCACACTAGAGATAACAGAATTCTGTTCTCCTGTCTAGCAGGAAAGAGGAGAGAGATGGAAGGTGGAGGAGTGAGTTAGAGGAGACATTAAATATGTAGAACTGACAGAACGTGATTAATTTGATGAGGGACTGAAGAAGAGTGAGCAACGAGGATGCCTTTAAGGCTTAGGTGGATGTGTGGAACTGTGGTGCCGTTCACATAGATGAGAAACCTAGTAGGAAAAAGAGGTTTATGCTGGGATAGAAAAAGAAAGACTCTTTTCTGCGATGTTGATGTAGAACTGGCTGTGGGATACCCAAGACGTGTATATGTGAGTCTAAAACTCAGAAGAGAGGCCTGCCAAGGAGATGTCAATATGGAGGTCACCAACACTAACACAACAAGTGCAGCTGTGAGCATACATGAGACCATTCAAGGACAGGGGTAGAGTGGACAAAGAAAGGAAACCAAGACCAGAACACAAAGGAATATCATCACTTAAAGGGGAAGTCAGAGGCAAGCAAACCCACACAGGAAATTGTGGGATGGTAGTCAGAAAGACAAGAAGTGATCCAGGAAAGATTTCTTATGGAAACAAAAGAGACTCCAGGAAAGCAAAATGGCCAGTACTATTAAGGGCCACAAAGCAATCATGTAAGATTATCATGGAGAGGTGGCCAGGGGATTTGGTAAGCAAGTTCTTTAAGAGTGATTTCAGTGAAGGATTGGCAAAAGAAACCAGAGGGTAGTATTGAAGAAATGAGCGAGAGAAAAACAAGTCGAGTCTGTGTCTCCACGTTGGCTGGGAAAGGCAGGAGTATCTGTATCTGTGGTAATGTGGAGGATTTAGAAAGGTAAAGAGAAGATTTTGGTCTTTATGAATGAGAGTACTTTGGGCTGAGGGAGAAAGCAAAGAATGAGATATTTAGGAATGGGAAGTGAAAGTACAGGAATAGTAATAAGAATATAAATGATGTGATGACACACAGAAGAATGAAAAAGGGGGCAAAAGACTGATAATTTAGATAGAATTCAGAACACAGGTGGAAGAAACTTTGGTAGAGAGAAGGTAAGCATAAGTTTGGATTAAAGGAATATATTTTCTTAAGACAGTTTACATCCAATAACTGCTGTTTTATCAGTGAAATAAGAAACAAGACCATCTGATTATAGGGGAGACGAGAGGGACAGGAGATTTGAGGAAAGTAGTGAAGGTTTTGAATAGCTGTTGAGAAGGATGATGGGAAAGAAGGTTCACTAGCAAAAGGCATATGAGATTACAGTGTTGAGGATAAAGTTGAGATTGAATGTCAATTATTTGTAATATCCAGAATTAGTGAAATGGCAATTTTCTCCAGCTACGCTAATCAACCTGAGAATAAACATGGAAAATATAGATGGTTCCATAAATCATTAGGGATTTGTGGGGCCCAGGTATGCATAACTGGAAGAGCAATTGGAGTGCAGTGGTTTGGAATGAAGCACGTTGGAGTCCAAGCCACAAAGGATGGCAGTAAAACCAGGTGGAGAACATCTGGAAAGAAGGAGTAAAGGATTAGAACTAATTCTCTTTGGCATCTACTACATAAAACCCATCAAATGCCTTCAGAATCCCAGAACCGAATTATTTATATACTGCCATTTTAACAGAAAACATATTACTTCCCTGAAGTAATGGATTGACTGTATGTGTCCACTGTGAATGGACAGAGCTGTCCTCAAGCTCTTTTTTTTTTTTTTTTTTGCCTCAGTAGCAGCATAAAAATGAGCTAAAGTCCATTCTAATATCTTCTGAAGTTTTAAATTAGAGCATAAATTAAAGAGAAAAGAACACTTTAAAATATGATCCTTTCAGTCTTTTACCTTTTTCATTGTAAGGTGAGCAGCTCTTTGCTCCATTTTTACTTTTTCTTCTTTCTTGTTTTCAGAAACCCTGTAAATGAAGAAAATCAAGATGGTGTCATGCACTCTGATGGTAAGAGGCACAAAGATGTTTTATTTATTTATTTGTTACCTCAGATACAGAAATTTGAGTTAATCATTTGGATAGGATCATTATTGGGCCATTATCATCACTGGTCCTTGCAAGACCACCCTCTTGTTTTACTTATGTGTGTATTCCCTTTTATCTCCATGACGCATTCCCTTTCCTCTGCTTCCCTTACCAGAGACAAGTATTTTAATACATTTAATGTTCGTGTGTCTGTTTGTACATATTCTTTGCATACTGTTGTATGTGTGTATATATTTGAATTTACATAAACAGTATGTTAGAGCCCACTCTAGAGCTGTTGTTTTTTTACACTCAGTATAATATGTTTTACGGGTCCCATTCATGTTGCTATTAATGTTTATTTAATTTGTTAACTACTGTACAGTACTCCACGGTATGTATCCTATGCATTTGCATTTTACTTCCAACTAACTAGTACTTACAAATAATAATTCAGGGTACATTCTGGTCCATAGTCCCATGTGGACCTCCAAGAGACTTTCTTTAAAATATATATCCAGTAGTGGAATGGCTGTGGGTAAGCTATGGAATATTCATGGAATATTCTAGTCCTATGGAATTAGGACTAGAGTGCTCTCCAGAAATGCTGCATCTGTGTATAATTGCATCAGCAGGGCATGAAGATTCCAAGATGCCTACCTTTCACCACTGCCTGGAATTATTCAGCTTTCCAATTGTTTTGAGTCTTATACGTATAAAATAATAGCTCACTTCATTTTCGTATCTCTGCTTGCAGTTGAATCTGGGTACTTCAGTTGTGTATTAGCCTTTGTGTTTTCCTCTTCTGTAACTTGCCACTTCATATCCTTGACCACTTTTTTCTTGGAGTTGGTATTCTTTTCTGGCTGACTCTCAGGAGCTACTCTGCATTTCAGACATGAATCCGTCATTGGTTGCAGAAATTGCAACTATCCTTTTCTCACCCTATCCCTTGTCAATTACCCCAAGCTGCTCATCACTGAACATAAATACATTTTGATATCACCAAATTAATTAAAGTTTACATTGTAATATGTTTTAAAGTTTTACTTAAATGGTCCTATCCCTAAACAATAAAAATATTATCTTAAGGGACACCTGGTGGCTCAGTTGGTTGAGCCTCTGACTTCGGCTCAGGTCACGATCTCACAGTTTGTGAGTTCGAGCCCCACGTCGGGCTTGGTGCTGACAGCTCGGAGCCTGGGGCCTGATTCAGATTCTGTGTCTCCCCCCTCTTTCTGCCCCTCCCCTGATCATGCTCTGTCTCTCTCTCTTTCTCTCTAAAATAAATGAACGTTAAAAAAATTTTTTTTAAATATTATCTTCCATTTTCTTCTATGAACTTTATCTCTCATATTTGAATCTTTTTTCCTTATATTTGCAGTCCACCTTTGAGGAGTTAGTAGATATCCAGATTTATTGCCTCACCTAGGGAACCATTTTCCCCATTACCATATTTTGAAATCCATCATTTTCTCAATAATTTATAATGCCGTCTTTACACTCCATTAACTCTATAGGTGTGTATAGGTCTAGGTATGTATGTGTGTGTCTTTGTGTGGGCAATACACGTGTATATAAGAGTGTATGTAAATTCATGCATCCGTCTCTCAGCTTTCTGCTCTAGCACCTTGGTCTATGGATTTCTAGACCAACCCCACACTGTTTTTATTATTGCTGCTCTAGATTATTTCTTAATATCTAATAATCAGTTGATATTACTAAACACTTGGATAGTAAAGGATCTTTTTTTAGAAAACTTGATTAACTTGATTTGCTTGATACATGAAAACAAATCCATGGGAACAAATAAGTCGAAAAGTACAAACCAGTTGTGATTTTTCTGGGAATACCTTTGTTCCTCATTAGCCCACAAAACCAAATGTGCATGCCTTTCATAAGGAGGATAAAAGGTCTTCATTATTTTTTGGCTTTGCGTTATTTTATGAAAGTCAATGAAATGATTTTATAATTAAATTATAAGTATCAAAGAGGCCATAGTAAAGATCTAAACCACATATTCTATTTTGTACTTCTATGTGTTTTATAAAACATAAGTTCTGTTAGATTATGAACAGTTTCAATAGATTATGTCTAATAATTCTGTACTCAAGTGCTTTTTAATTAAAGTGTATTGAATTTTATTCTTTTTTTAAAACCTTTTAGGTACTGGAAATCTAGATGAGGTCAGTGTTTTTTTTCCCTTCATATGTTATATTGCTTAACTAAAATATTTAATAATTACTGTGATTTATGTTCTATTGAAATAAACCAACAAATGAAAATTGTTATGGGTAATAATGATATTTTTCAATTTATAGTACTACTTCATCTAAAATTCTTGGAACATTAAACACCAAACACTACATAGACTCACAGTAATTTTGTAGCATTGAACATAAACTTAAGTCTGGCTAGACATCTGAATTATACAGCAGAATATAAAATAAGACCTTTTTGTGCTTACTTTTCCAGTCCATCTCCTTAACGGAAAAAATATTTTAAACAAGACAAATTTACATACATTTACAGTTCTGATGGCTTCACTAGGTATTTGATCAATGTAATATGTGTATATTCCCCATTTTAGGAATTAAAATTAATCATTATCAATGTTTTTCTTGACAGGAACAAGAGAGTGAAGGAGAAACCTATGAAGACATGTATGAGTTACATTTTTTTAACCATGATTTTTCTGCCAAAAATGAATATTCTGATTTGTACAAGGGAGAATAGATGGATATTCAACACTAAGGGGAAAAAGCCTTATTGTTCAAGTGACTGGCATATAATGATAACCTTTATTTCAATACAAAGGACTAAAGATTCTTTCTTTGCCTAAGAATTTCATGGAAGACTCTTAAAAATGTTGCTTGGTGAGAGGCCAGAGACTCCCAGGGAAGAGATCTCAGGCAGGGAATCACGGAGCCTGGAATCTGGATTTCTTGCTCTCAGCGTGTCCTTGGGCAAATGAATTCATTTATATGTTACGACTCCCCCATCTAGGCAGTGCTCCGCCTCACAAGGGTGCCATAAGAAATAATTTACCACAGCATCAGATGGCAAAGTGTCAACCTGCTAAAGCAGAAAGATGTTAAAAATAGTTCCAAAACGGGTTTCCAGATAGCCCAGGACTAAGAAATTTCTTGGAAAGTGAGCGAAAGGAGACATAAATATGTTATTTTCTCTTTTGTTGACTCAAATATTTTAATTTGCTCTGCCTACTTCTTAAGCAATGAATTCTGACTAAAGTTTCTGAGCTAAGGTTTGCATGTATGTACCTGTACCTGTACCTGGGAGTGCATGCACTTAAAAGAGAGAGAGAGAGAGAGGGAGAGAGATGAATTCTATTCATGCTAATATGCAGCAAGAACAGGGTCTTTATAAATACGCAATGTCTTCCACTCGCTGGTACAGGGCGTAAGGGGAAACAGAGCCTTTGGAAGGTATCCCCACTTGTATGCCTCTTACTAGTTTTAAGAACAACCTCACATGCTCAGGAATTTTGACAATTCCTGGCTTTTCACCTTCGTCTATACTTGAGATACTGTCTCCTGGATATGTGAGCCGTAACACATCAATGCTCTCAAGTGCCAAAACAACCTAACAATTTTTATCCACAGAGAACTAACCAAAGAAAGAGAGAAAAAAAGGGAAAAGGAGGAAAAGAAGAGATTAGAACTGGAGAAAAAGGAACAGAAAGAGCGAGAAAAGAAAGAACAAGAAATAAAGAAGAAATTTAAAGTAAGAGCTTGCTTGCTGATGGGTAAAAAAAGAGTGATCTCTCTTTATGACTTTCACGCAAAGGGGGCACCACACCATTCTTGAAAACTTGCATGGTGAGAAATTACTTAGTTATTGTTTCTTAGAGAAGTAACTACCTTCATAACAGTAATTATTTTATCCAATATGCTACCTTATCTCTGGACTAAAAATTTAATATGATAAAATATGGTGACTTATAATTAGTGGGCAACCAGAAATTTTCTGTTGATTGAGTGCATGAATACTCGTTGCTCAAACCCACTTGGCTCTCATGATTTCACACTTGATATTAACCTATACAACGAGCTCAGACCACACATGTAAGTATCCTTGAGGCATGTATCACAATGGTACAAGGGACACAAAAGTCTCTGGATGAATCAGACCTGTCTCAGAATAAAGTTTCTATGAACTACTTCCACTGCTGGTATCTAGACGAGACTTACACTTTTGCCTTTGTTTTTAGCTTATGGACATGTTGACTTCTGATACTCATTATTTCTCATCCCTCTTTTCCCACTTGGATTTCTGACCTCTCTCTTTTCTGATCCCTAATTTATAATTTCTATCACCATCACTAAGCTTCTAGGCCATTCTCTCTTGGTTACATGTCATTTGATGACATGGCCCATCTGGCAAGGGTCTGGGGTATGAGCTATATTTAAGGTGATTATCTGCATTACAGAACTATTCTTCACTATAAAAAAGACCCATGTCAAGGTTCTTTTAAATATTTAATTCCCCTGAAATATTTAATATATGGTTTGAGTTATAAAAATTTTGATTTCTATATAACTCCCCAGTATATTTGTTGTATTAAAACAAGGGTTCAACAGCACGGTGCAGGAAAAACATAAAGCAACTTAGTCAATTGGACAGATGTGGATTCAAATTCTAGCTGTACATGTGAGTTATGTGATTGTGGCCATATTATTAAACTTCTTTGAATCTCAGATTCTCATTCTTTAGAGTGAGAATAAATTGTATCTCTCCCGAAAGCTTGTTGTGGAATTAAATAAAATAATGTACATAAGGCACTATATCTACCAAAGTTCTCATTAAAGTTTGGACAAGCTTACTATATATAAGTAAAATTAAGTATGAATAAGTATGAATGGTAAGACACTTAACTCATACAGATGTATGGGTACCGGTGTTCATATTTTCCCAGTGGCAAATATGAAAAATTAATTTCTTAAATTAAAGTCTTCATAACAGGGGCACCTGGGTGCCTCATTCAGTTAAGCGTCTGACTCATGTTTTCGGCTCACGGTTCATGAGTTCCAGCCCCACGTTGGGCTCTGCGCTGACAGTGCAGAGCCTGCTTGGGATTCTCTCTCTCCCCCTCTCTCTGCTCCTCCCCTCTCTTTCTCAAAATAAATAAATAAACTTAAAAAATCTTCATAACATATTTTTATGAAGGAACTTTGTAATTTGAAGGAATTATGTGAAGTTTTTCTTGAGTTTCTTTTGGAGAAATCAATTTTGCATTGTTTCACTCATTCACTCAAATGATATTTTTTACTAAGAAAAAATAGGGTATGGAAATCATACCACTAAAACAGGAACTCAAAGTTTATAAAGACTATGACTTCACAAGCTATATTCCTTCCATAAAAATGTTAATAGATGCTAAAATTAAAGAAATTAAACGTGAGAACTGTTACACAGCACAGCATTATATTTCATTAATTCAAAGACATAAAAAGATATAAAATATTTCACATTTTAAAATTCTGAAATAATGCATCTTAGCATCATTGGTATATCATAATTTAAATTGTTTCTCATTGATACATAACTGATGATGTGTCTCATAATTCATAGCATCACGAGTTCAGTAAAATGAGGGATCTTCAAAAATCACAATGTAAATTTGCATATCAAAAGATCTAAGAAATTATGTGAAAAGATACACATTTAGGTTTAGGATTTTGGGATTCATGTTCTAAACTATACTACAGTAGTTCCTCTTATCCAAGGGGATACATTCCCAGACCCCCAGTTGATGCCGGAAAACATAGTACAGAACGCTATATATACTATGTTTTTTCCTACAAGTATATGGGCACAGGAAGAAAGGAACAATAACTAATAATAAAATAGAACTACCATAACACTCTAGTATAATAAAAGTTATTTAATGTGATCTATTTGCTTCTCTCAAAATATCTTATTGTAGTATATTCACCCTTCTTATGATAATGAGAGACAATAAAATTCCCACTTGATGAGATGAGGTGAGGTCAATGACTTAGGCGTTATGACAGAGCATTAGGCTACTATTGATCTTCTGACAATAGGTCAGAAGGGCAATCATCTGTTTCTAGACCATGGCTGACCATAGGTAGCTGAAACCCCAGAAAATGTAACCACAGACAATGGAGGAGTACTGTATTCTGCTGTCAAGAAACCATTATATTATCCAGGATATTAAGTTTAAAAACCTCACATAACAGGGGCATCTGGGTGCCTCAGTCAGTTAAGCGTCTGACTCTTGATTTTGGCTCAGGTCATGATCTCATGAGTTCGTGAGATTAAGCCTCACTTTGAACTCTGTGCTGACAGTGTGGAGCCTGCTTGGAATTCTCTCTGTCTGCCTGCTCATACTTTCTCTCTCTCTCTCTCTCTCTCTCTCTCTCTCTCTCAAAAATAGACATTTTAAAAAGTAAAATAAATTAAAAAAAAACAAAATAAAAAATAAAAGCCTCACATGACATTTGTTTGCTATTTTTTATTTACAAGTAGCTATTTGTAGAATGTTCTCTTGCTTATAGCCGGTACTGTCTACTCTAAGTTTATAGACAGACAATACCACAAGGTTGGAAAAAAAAAAAAGAAAGAAAATGTTTTTCCCATAAGTACAACCCACAACCATCATCTTCCCTTCCCTTTGCTGTCTGAAGCCCGAAAAGAAATATCAGAATAACTGCACAATGCAAAGATGCACAAAACCTCCATCTACAAAGCACGCCACCATCATATCCCGTAAAAACCAGAGCATCCAGTGTGTATTGTCTTACATACATCAGATTCAGTTATTAGCGGCCTCCTCGGCAAGCCTTTCACAGATTTCGAAGATCAACAGATCACAGCTACTCTTTCTTGGACCCCAAGGACACGCTTACCTGTTCTTGGCCGGTTCTGTCTCACCACTGTGATTTTCCCCTAACACGTCTTATAAGAACATTCATTAGATGATATTCACCCTCATTCAGTTTCTAGTTCAAACCCACAAATGTTGTAAACAGACTGGTCAGCAAGTTGTGGACATAGTGTCTTTCAGAGCTCCATTCCTAAAAGACTTCCCGAAAAGTAAGGAAGCCTGTTGTGATTTCCCCCCTCTTTTCTGCAGCTCACAGGCCCTATTCAGGTCATCCATCACGCAAAAGCTTGCTGTGATGTCAAAGGAGGAAAGAACGAGCTGAGCTTCAAGCAAGGAGAGCAAATCGAAATAATCCGCATCACAGACAACCCTGAAGGAAAATGGCTGGGCAGAACAGCAAGGGGGTCGTGTGAGTACAAATTTTCCTAGGACTTCCAAGTGTTGTTGTTGTTGTTTTAAGACAATATTTAATGTGCAAATTCCCTTAAGCAAGGAGTATTTTACAGGATGGACAAAAATAGGAAGATTTAAAATGACAGTGACAGTTCCATCTTCGCTTCATCCGCATTATGTTTTTACCGGGAAACAATGTAAATATTTATTTTATTCCAGGGAGGAACAAAGGGCATTAGGTTCCTCACTGATGTTAAAAGGGGGAAAAATGATTCATGTGAGTCATTCTGGAATCTTTAAAAGAGATTCCAGGCTTACCCCAAACCACAATAGCACAAGACTTCGACAAGGTCCAGTCATGCGTGTCTACGTCGGAAGTCTATAAATCAGAAGGGCAAGCAAAGAAATGAAGGGACATTTGAAAGGGCAGATGTGCAGTTGGTATTTTATCTATGACTCTGAGATATGGAAACTACAGGCACCTGAATAGAAGTCCTCCTTCTTTTCGGTAGATGGCTACATTAAAACTACTGCCGTGGAGATTGACTACGACTCCCTGAAGCTGAAGAAAAGTTCTCTCGGGGCTCTCTCATCGAGACCGATTGAAGACGACCAGGAGGTATACGACGATGTTGCGGAGCAGGACGGTATCAGCAGGTGCGCGCGAATACGAACCTTAAAACAGCCCAGGCGGCCGCCTGGTCCGAGATGATGTATTTTCAGATCCTAGAATTTCACCTTCCGCGCTTCTTGCTGCTTGCTGTCTCTGAATTACCTTGTACAATGACAGGTATTCCAATAGGGTCATTGAAAGGGTCATTTAAAACTCCGTAGTCTTTTATTTTACTCTTTGGTCATATGTATCAAATGCTGCTTAAAAAAAGAATAGGCCATTTGCCGGGTCTTGCCAAATGTGTTAGCATTCCAAAATGCTGTTTCATAATAATTATTCTATTTTTATCTTAGGGCTATGCCCAAAGTAAATATGATTTCATAAAAATATGGAGCATGAGATACGAAATTCAGCCCTAAAAACATAAAAATTTTTGCTTCGAAATCTCTGAATCTAAATATATTTGTTGTTCTTATTTGAAAACATAACAGAAAACAATGTATTTTAATACGATTCTACCTTGCTCTTTAGACATAAAAAAGTTAGGGGCACCTGGGCGGCTCAGTCGTTTGAGCGGCTGACTTCAACTCAGGTCATGATCTCACAGTTGGTGAGCCCCACATTGGGCTCTGTGCTGACAGCTCCGAGCCTGGAGCCTGCTTCGGATTCTGTCTCCCTCTCTCTCTGCCCCTTCCCTGCTCGTTCTCTGTCTCTGTCTCTGTCTCTCTCTCTCTCAAAAAAAATAAGTAAACATTTTAAAAAGAAATTTTAAACATAAAAAAGTAAAAGCTCGATTCTCTGTGATCGCTGCAAATTGGCAAAGGGTCCAATTGATTTTTCATGGCCCTTTCATCCCAGTAGACCGCGGTGGCCTTCCCTGCAGGAATTATGGGAACACATTCCCGGGGCAGAACACAACTGGACATCCTTTCTGGAGAAGGCCGGAGGGAAGACTGGCTATCTCCCATGAACCTTTTCTTCCCATCTTTTCCCTTCTCAGTCCTCCGCTGCCTTTCTCCTTCTTCCTTCTCTGTCTCCTTTTTCCAGCTCTGATCTTCCTTGTCCCTTCTTCTTCCTCTTGCTTTTCCATTTTCCTTCTTTCGTTCCTTCCTCCCTCCAGTATCTCCCTTCCTTGATAAAGCCATAACCCTTTCAAGCTGAAGGCAAGGGGGGATGAAACTCTTCAGCCCAGTTAAGCATCCTTGTTTTCCCGTGCCCCTTTTGTAGAATTGGGAAACAGCCACTGTGATCTCAAAACACACGTTCTGGGCCAGGTCTTCACTTGGGTGAAATTTGGTCTGTGTTCTTCATACTCCAAACTTCAAAGAAAAAAGTGCTTCAGTTATCAAACATTTTTAAAATGTGAAATGATCAAAATAGTAATATACTTATATAATGTAGGAAGGATTCCATTTCCTTCCTGAAGTTGTCACTTCATGTCATCAGTGAAACTTGTTGTGCTGCTATCTGACAGTTATGTCTCTCTAAATAGCCCGCAATGTCTTCTTAGCGTGTTTTGATATGTGTTGCATAATTTATGGCACATTTAATAAATATTCCATAAAGTATGCAACATATATCAAAACATGCCATGCGTGCCCTGGAGTTTCCAGATCATCAATTGGCTTTAGTAATCAGAAACACTTTGACCTAGTTCAGGGGTTTGGAAATGCCAGTTTTGAGGTCAAAGTTTTAAAAGGCCATGGTCTGAGATGTACAAAATTTCCTGGACGTGAGTATGTCCTTCTGTGCCTGTTATCAATGTATATACTTTACATTTTATTTATTTAAAAAAAATTCTCTTCTTTTGAGAGTAAAAAACTCCAGTGATATTCATAAATACATACTTATGGTGCACAAACTCAAGAAAAAAATAATAAATCCAAGAAAAGCGGTGACGTTCTTAAAATGAGGTATTATTTAATCGTAACTGGCCACTATTTCCCCAAACTAGTACTATTACCTTTTCTATTGTATGGAGTCCATACATATGGCAACTCTAAAACGTGCTCTGATAAGTAAGCATGGAGCAGAAAAAGAATCTTCTATTTAAGGAAATGGAGCTGGAGGAGGTGCATGGTTTTAGTGCTCAATATCTTAAACAAATATAGCACCATAGTATATACTGGCATCTTGTAGCCCGTATGCATATTTAATAAGAAAACGAAAGAAAAGAAAATGAAAACACCAGTGTTTTTTTCTTTTTTTTTGAAGCTACAGCTGTTGCTGGCGGAGATCTCACAACAGAACAGGCTTTGTCCTGAGTAGAACAAGGAAAGATGCTGAGCATAGCCGGCACGCTGCCCTGGCTGGAGTTAGGAGAAAGAACCATGCTCTCCTTCCCCTTCTCCAGAAGCCTCCTGGGTCCCTGCACCCTGCTCTCTCCCTATTTCTCCAGAGTAGGGGGAACGCACTGTGAACTCAAACTCTCTGAGCAGACGAGGGGCTTAAAAACACAGGTCCCGACAGCTGTCTTTCTCCCTTTTTTCTCAACCAAAGCAATTTCTGTAATAAATAATGAGGCCTTGCAGAAAAGGAAATTATACACGCACATACTTCTCCATCACATAACAAACTTGTGTCTCTGCATGACCCCCAACCTTTTTCCTTCCATTTCTCCTTCTCTCTTTTACTTCCTTGTTTCTCACACGCTCCTCTCCTTACCTCCACTTCCTTGGGGAAGTGCTTTAAATTCCAGACAATTCTAGGAAATTGAAGAATTTCTCTAAAAAGAAAACAATGTGTGGGAGCTTTGGTCCTGATCATTAAAACTCTGTTCTTTGGGAATTGGTATGAGAATCTCCAAGATGAATTACATTTGCCAGGAATGGCAGCCAACCAAAATTGCAATTTTTCACATAATCCTAACTGCTTGCTTCATGCTCAAAGGGAAATGTCAGACAAAATGAATTGGTATAATTCAATTTTATATGGGCAAAGTGGAGGATATACTTAAACTTCTTCAAAAATCAACTTCTTATTTGTCTATTAGGACATTTAGAGCATGTTTTTCTACAAAGTTCCATCAGTAAGGGTAGGTTTTATTTCTAAAATAACCATAGATCTGTGTTAGGCCAGTTTCTTTTATTCTGACTTTCAGGTTGAGGAAGCAAATATCAGTGTATATTTAATCCTGTATGGTTGGAATATCAGACTGACATCTCTTGATGGCTGATTATCCAAAGGTCAAAAATGGTACCTATAGTAGGGGTGCAGTGAGGTATAGACAAAACAACATTATACAGGAAGGCAGGACACCAAGGTTCTTATCTCTGACCTTCAGTTAATTAGAAGGGAGTTTGGTCAAGTCATTCTATTTCTCATTTCCTTTCTGCAAAATGAGGGGATTAAACCAGATGTCTGAGATTTTTCCAGTTCTCACAATCTACTCTTCCTTTGCTCTAGCACAACTCACATTTTCGCGAGAGACTGGGCAAGAAAATAGATGATTATAAAATAAGCAAAATATAGGGGTGCCCGGGCGGCTCAGTCAATAAGCCTCCAACTCCGGCTCAGGTCACGATCTCGCGGTTCATCAGTTTGAGTCCCACGTCGGGCTCTGTGCTGACAGCTCAGAGCCTGGAGCCTGCTTCAGATTCTGTGTCTCCCTCTCTCTCTGCTTCTCCCCCACTCTCACTCTGTCTCTCTCTCTCAAAAATAAACATTAAAAAAATTGTAATGGGGAAAATATAGAATGTTCTAGAAATAAAAAATACAGGCAATCTGAATTTGGAAAATCAGAGGCCACATTATACGTAATAATAATATTTCATGAGTAAGATTTCCATTTTTTTAATGAATTCTCCTTTAAAAAAGAATATAATGCTACCGGACTAAGAGTTAAACGCTCCGGCTTTAACGTATTAAAAGAGAATTGAATTGAAGGTAATAATGGTTCGTGGCACCTGGGTGGCTCAATCGGTTAAGCATCTGATTCTCAATTTCAGCGCAGGTCATGATCTCACAGTTTGTGAGGGGAGTTCAAACCCCACATCCAGCTCTGCACTGATAGCATGGAGCCTACTTGGGATACTCTCTCCCTCTCTTTCTGTCCCTCCTCCACGCTCTCTCGCTCTCTCTCAAAATAAATAAAATTTAAAAAAAACATTAAAAAATAATGGTTCTATATGATTCCTGGAATAATATTGTTGGTTGGTTGGCTTGGTTGGTTTTCCTAAGTTTATCTATGGAATGCTGTAATTATGTATAATCTGAAAACTACCTCATGGGAAATGTGAGAAGCAAACGTTAACATTGTTTTGAAAACTTCATGTAGGACTCACTTGATCCTTATTAGGTTTGTTTCGTTTTGTTTTTTGCCTTGTTACTACTCATCTATTATGATAAGGAACAATGTCTCTTCCTCTTTATATAAAACACTCTGGTAACTTGTAACTGCAATGTTGTTTCTCTTTTATATAACTGTTCAATATATGTACTTCTCTTCCCAATAGCTACATAATTCATATGCTAATTTAATTTATTTTTTTTTTCCTAGCCACAGTCAGAGTGGAAGTGGAGGTAAGCCACAAACTTTTATCAGCAGCTTCTTCAAGCCTTCACCATTTCTGTCTGTATTAATGACAAGATGCTTTTGTTTGCAAATACTGAAGAAGATCTTAATGTGGTAGAGAGACCCCTGGACTGGGAGTCAATGACCTGAATTCCAGTCCTGGTCACGGAGTGACCCTAAACAAGTCACTTCTCTCTTCCAAGTTTGTTATGGGTCATGGGGTATCTCCATTTCCAGTGTGCCCAGGGCGATCTTAAGTTATGCCAATTGTCTGAGCACAGTTATTAATAGCATCCTCCCTCATTTTCAGAAGTATCTTTACTTGGACGATAACGTATAAAGACTCCTCATTTGCTCATCACCAAAATAAAGATATTTTACTAATACCTTATAGGGCTGAAATGCCCGTCCTAAAAGTCGGATTTCAAGTTCTTTGTACATATTTCTACACAGAGGAAGTACTCAATAAAGACTGTTAAATAAATATTTGTCAAGTAGCAAGGTTCCAAAGGGTTTAACCCTTAAAATATCACTTTGATTAAATGAACCAGAGTCACTACCAATATTCACAAATTCACCTTTCATTCTATTTGTTTTTCCTCACTATGTCTTGATCAGCATCTTTTTCTGAAGGTCTCCTCGCTACTAATTAAAATTTTCTGATCGCCTCCTCCCTCCTCTTTTCCACAATACTTAACTCTATATTCTATTCAATTTTATTTTTTTCTCATAGTTATTCTTCCCCATCCCTTTTCTCTCCAAAGCTCAGTTCCCTTTCAACACTTATTAAATTTCACCTCTAAGAAGTCCCTTAAAAATAATCAACAAAACAATGAATTTACCTACTATCTATGTGAGATAGTTATTTTTTAGTTACGTGGTTATTAAGAAACATCTTCTGGGGCGCCTGGGTGGCTCAGTCGGTTAAGCGGCCGACTTCGGCTCAGGTCATAATCTTGCGGTCTGTGAATTCGAGCCCCGCATCAGGCTGTGTGCTGCCGGCTCAGAGTCTGGAGCCTGTTTCGGATTTTGTGTCTCCCTCTCTCTCTCTCTCTGCCCTTCCCCTGCTCACGCTCTGTCTCTACGTCTGTCAAAAATAAAAATAAACATTAAAAGAAAAAAAAAAAGAAACATCTTCTGCAGTCAAGTAAGGCGGGCTTACTATCAAATGTGAGTGACTACTACATGGCCAAATTATAAAATTAACAGAAGATTCTCTCCCCTCTGCTAATCCAAATGAAGGGATGTTCCCACCTCCCCCAGAAGATGATATTTACGATGGGATCGAGGAGGAAGATGCTGATGACGGGTAAGAACAATCAGCGAATTGCTTTCTCGTAAATTTTTGCATATACTGAAATTTAGTGCTGATTTCCAGTTAGAATAAAAAGCAAAATATAGTGTTCCTTATTACGACACCAAAAAATGATTTGAATGTTTAATTAACAGCAGGCGTAAGTCAGAAAGCATAATTGCACAACACTTCAGATGAAGTGGTGTATTGTTTGGAAGAACCGCTACAAAAAAAGAGAAATGAAAAAGGGATAAAGAATTACCAATGCTGTAGATCTTTTTCAAACTTTTCCCAACCATTTTTTTATCAATCAATAATCTCTGGAGAGTTTATCAGATGCACGGCTATCCTCTGTATAACGATCATAGTTATAGGCAATCCAAATGAACTGAGACCATATGCTATTTGTGGCAAACCCAGTGTAAGACTTAATTCTCTTGTTGCTTAAACTTTTGTAATGGCATATTTTAAATTTTAAGATCTGTTAATTACTTCATTTTAAACATAAAATAAAGAGAAACTGATGTCTAAAACATTTTGACTAATTTCGACTTAGCTTTCTATTTTAAAAACAAAAGAAATTTCACTAAATAGAAAAAAATTACTTACCTAGTAGCAGCAGTATTCAAAGACCGAGGCCCATAAACATAAAGGCATCATCTTGTTGATGGCAATGAGTAACTCACTACCTCAATGATCAATGCAGTATAATTATAAAAACTCTGAATATCCACCCAATGTCTTCGCGTTCTGCTGATTATTCCATTCTGATCAATGCTTGCATGCTCCTAAGCTCCACGCTACAGGTTGAAGAGAAGAGTAATTCGTGGTCCTGGGGGATTTTGAAGATGTTAAGGGGAAAAGATGACAAAAAGAAAAGTATGCGAGAGAAACCTAAAGTCTCTGAGTCAGACAATAATGAAGGTTCATCGTAAGAATCAATCAACCAAATCCCCCAGTGCACAATAACTACACTAATATTCATTGAATCAAATGCTACTAATATTTTATAACCAATAACCAAATTCTGACAGGCTTAAGTCACTTCAATGTTATTTTCCATTAGTCATCCGAGCCTCATTTACTGTGTCACCCTTAACTCAGGCATTTACAGAAGAGGAGCCCAAAGTCTTCAAAAATTGTCATATGATTCAAAGATATATTTTTCTTTCCCTACAAACATGCACAGATAATACACACAAATGAACACACACATACACACACACACACACCCTCACACACTTATACACATACACTCCATTTAGTAGGACTTCTTTTTAACTGCAGCATCGTATCTAAAAGCTCACAATTCCAATGCCACTTTATATAATAGAGTGACTACTCTTCAAAATATACATTCTCTTTTAAAAAGTAGTTTTCTGGAAATAAGGATACAATCTGGAATTTCTTTTCTTTAAATACAGTATTTAAAGTCTTTGTAGCTCAATGTAGAGTCTCCATATTTCATTAAAGTCTTTCTGAAACGTTAATTCCACATAGAATTCCTCATTATAAAGTCTTCTGTGACACCTAAAACAACAGTTAGTAAACAGGACACTCAAAATTGTAAGTAAATAGAACGAATCCTCTTTTTAGTAAATCCTGTCTTGATGCAGGATTATTCAAACACAGACCTCACTTAGAAGTAAAGGCAGAGATTATTTTTCCTGCTTCACTTGCACATTCTTAATTTTTATTTTAAATCATTTGAACTAATGGCCTCTCACACTTTAGTGTAACTGTGCACCATTCTTCCAGTGATTTGTGTTTATGTGTGTGTTAAAAATTCAGAAAGTAATAAAAGCAAAGGCCTTTTTCTGTTGCAACTAAATCCCACCCAATCCTAATTTCAGATCACTTCTGTTAATAAACTCTCCCTCTCTAGTTTCAGTGGATATTCCCCTCTTATTCACCATTCTCCTGTTTGGGTACATGTATACTCGGGAAACGTGGTCATACGGAGAGTCCTATGACCTTTGTTGCTTTCAGCTCTCTATTGCTACTCCTTAAGTCAAATAAGAGCTTTTGGCCTGAGCTATGCCACAATGACTCCAAAACACTGAGTCCATTTAATTTACTCTGATGTGACAATATGCCCAAACCTCGTAGAACAAATCGGAAAATATCGGTCCAATGGCTATGGGCAAAATAAACCATTGAATGTCTTGACTTTTGACTTTTTTGGCCGCCATTGGAGTTAAAAAAAAAAAAAAAGTCTCACGAAATTCCAAATTGGTGGACAGAAACTGAAACTCAGTGGAGATATGGAGGATGAGAAAGGAATGATAGTCAGCGGATTAATTGGCCTTTATAAGCCTCCAGGCTGTTACTTGTTCATGCCTCTCCCTAAATAAAGGACTCAATTTCTGTGTTTAGATTGGTCTGGTTATAATTGTGTTCTCATTTTCTTTCCAGTTTTCCTGCTCCTCCTAAACAACTGGGTAAGTAACGAAAATTAAGTATACATTTTATATCTCATTTTTTGCAGATAGGGTAGTGGACAGCACTGGATATAGTCACGGTGTCTGGATTAAAGTCCTCACCCTGGAAACAATAACTTGTATAAAGTCGTCAAGGAACTGCTCCACAGTTCTTCAACACTGAAAGAGTGGGAAAAGGAAAATTCTTAATCTGGATGGTTTTTAAACAGTTCACCAGTCATAGGGGTCACAATGGAGAAATGAACAAGTAGACAGGGATGGACCTCCATATTTCCCATGTCTCGTCCACCCCAATTCAGTCGAGCTTGAGATATTGGACCTCTGCATAATAATTTCTAAAAATATACCCGATTATATGCCACCAAGGCCCTTCTAAATCTAAATTTCTTTGGTTTTTTTCAAATGTATAATTTATATCGTATTTGGAAATTGTTCTGCTGCTAAATATAAAAGTTTCTTCTTCGTACAATTTTGGTCAGCTTATTTTTTTAATTTAAAGTGCTGAGACAGAGCTTTAAAAGATTTTTCTTAAGTTCAGTTTGAACAAAATAAAATGTCTCATAAGAATATGCAGGGGGTTTCAAAGAGTTTATTTGAATCCATAAATAAATGGAAAGAGAAAACCAAACACACAGATAATCTCTTTTTCCAAACTGGTTATCTACCTCGTGTTCAGTTGTCAATATGAAAGTATGTAAGGCACTAATACAAACTGATCAGTAACTGATAATGGGCTTATATCTTAATGTATAATTTTCAAAAAGCATTCAAGAAACTTAGCTCCACAAGGAGTAGGCATAAAATGAAACAAATGTGGTCAGTTAAGTAACAACTATGGGTTTTGTTTTTTTTTTTAATTTTCCTTTGTTCTCAAGTGTGTTTTAAGTGCATGTGCATGGAACAGTAATTTTTCCCATTCTGGAAACCAGTAATAGGTCATATTTTTATATATTAATTGTGGATTCTTCACATAGCTGTGAAATTAATTACCTGAGTGGGGGGGAATACACACACAGACACACGTGTGTGTAGTATATGTATACACCGTATCTGTATATGCTCTCTATATTACAGATAGAGAGAGGAATTCTTAAAGGAATTTAAATCCTTGCCACTAGCAGAGAGCATTGAAACTTTCCATGATAATCATTCCTTAAAACATTTTACTCTCTTCAACTCATCTCTTCAGCATAATTCGCTGTGGAGCAACTCAATAGGTGCAAAGAGGAAGCAATCCTCCTGACTCTATTAACAAGAGCTCTAGAAGGAAGAAAAGTTATGGATTGGAAAAGCCATTGGACTCGTTAAGGTCATTGCCACTTTTCACCAACACTGGTTCCCAATCCCTGCTGGTACCAGCTCCGTCTTATTAATAGAAACATTCTTTCCATTTTAAGGTGATACCACACCTAATATTACTATAAATTAAAAGTTAATGAGCAAGGAGATCAGTGAGTAAAAGAGAATGATACATGGATAGATACATAGATAGGCAGACAGACGGACAGGTAGACAGGCATAGACAAAGACACAGACACATAAATAAAATGATATGTATTATCTTAGCATCCTAAATCCTCTACGAATCTTGAGTTCAGTCTCTATTGCCTGTTGCCAAGGGGCTGTCATGTTGATTTGTTTGTCAGCAATCCGCTAAGCCTGCCCCTCATCACACGTGTGGATCTTCAAATAATCTCAGTCACCGTTTGGGGGGATTTCTCCTGATAATGCTAGTTACAATCATGGTCACTGGCTGTTTTCAGGGAAATTTTACAGAAGCGTCCAGGGAGAGAAAAACCTCCCCCTTTAAGGAGTAGACACTGCTTCCAGGAGAAATGTACAGAGACCCCAGGAACACTTATTTTGTTGTCTTTGAAAGAAAAATCTTTAAATCGAAAACATCATTGACTGTTTATATCAAAATTCAAACCGGGGCGCCTGGCTGGCTCAGTCAGTAGAGCCTGTGACACTTGATCTCAGGGTCATGTTGGACGTAGAGCCTACTTAATTTAAAATAATAATAATAATAATAATAATAATAATAATTTTAAAACTTCAAACTTAAAGTGTTTCAACATCTGATATCATGCCTTTTCTTAGACACGGGAGATGAAGTTTATGATGATGTGGATGCCTCTGACTTCCCTGCTCCACCAGCAGAGTTGAGGTAATTAAAATGTCCTCATTTTGAGATGCAAATCAGACTGCTCCGGAAAATTCAACCAGAATAAAACCCCAATGGCTTATGCATCTACTGCGTTCGATCCTGTTTGCTCTGTCCTCTCTCTGATCCCAGCTCTAAGGGTTCTTTCTGCCAGTTTGTGAATGGAGAGCCCTGATCCCCCTCCTCCCCTTTCTCCTCCCTCGCTTCTCTCTCTTCCCCTCCCCCTCTCCCAGTAGTTCTGCTGCTGGTGCCCTGGTTATTCCCTGCCCTGTGACTCACTGACGTCTGCATTCATTTGTTCATTCATAGATTCATTCACCGGGAAAATATCTGAGAGCCTGATCACAACTGATCTCACCGATTCATCTCCTCCCTTTATTTTTACCCTTTTCCCAAAAGCTTTTTTGTCTTGAATGCACTTCTTAGTTTGCATCTCAACCCTCACCTACCTCCTTCACATCTCTCCTGCCCTCCACAAGGTTTTTTCCTTTTATGAAAAAAAATGATTTGTGTTTTAAAACGACTTTGTTATGTCTCTTTTTCACAAAAGCATCAGATTCGCAAAGGTTCCGTTCAAATAAAAAAAAAAAAACTGCTCAAGGTAAATAGTGACGCTCAGCTCACTTCAGGTTTCAATTGCATTTTAGGCTAAAACCGTATGAAAATCTGTTAAGATCAGTTAGTACAAAAGGAGACACTTTTGAAACTTCTTTTGAAGTAGGAAATAACAGGGTAAGATTTTTCTGTATTCCAAAAAACACGAGCGATGAGCTGATACAGCCCGTGTCTGAAAGCAAAAACGCGTCCGCAGCTTTCTCAGGAAAAAAGGATGAATAAAAAGATCTTGGACTTGATTAGTTAAAGACTGAAAGCGACATAAACAGGTGACTGCAGAGCATCTTCTAAGCTATGCTGCAAAAATATGTGAGCATTTATTTGTTTAGTATTTATTTTTTACCAACACCGTTAAGCTAATTTTACTGACAAGACAAAGTTTCAGGATCAAAGAAACCGAAGGGGGAATATGTTATCATGTCTGTGTGAAGATCAAGTTCCACAGGCAAAACAAACATGCAAGATGAAAAGAGAATTGTTCTCCTTTTTGCTGAAAGGAAATCTAATCTTCTTCAGTAATATGTTCGGTTTGAAAATTCCTCACCGTTGGGAAGGCGCTTCTATCCCTGACATTTCTAAATGCATTTTTCTGTTTTATGTTACTGTAAAAATGCCACCACATCCCATTAAACAGCTCTCTAGGAACCCAGTCACACACTGGACCTTTTCTTCAAGTAGAATAAACCCCAGCTGGTTACACTTTATGTGATATGTACCGTTTGCTTTACTGCTGCTTATTTTCAGAGTTTAAGACTATTTTATGTTCTCTAACATAATATCTATTTTTAACTAAAACTAAATTTCAGTAAGTTATTCTCAAAGAGAGCTCATGGGGCGTTTTGAACACTCATGGACGTCCTGATGGCTTCAGAGTGCTAATTTGGGACCGCAATTCCACTCCTGCACAGAGGACCGTAAGACAGGAGAAACTGAGGAAGGATGCGGAACCCAAGGCAGGATAGTGCGCGAATTCATTTCTCAGTAAATGAACTACATCCTGAGATTCAAAAGTGAAAAAGAATCAAACATTTTCAACAAATTCGTTGCAGACAAAACTTTATTTTAGGTAACCTAGATAATAATTCGTATCAGCGTTGAGAATTTTTCATTATACACAAAAATTCTGATTTTAAAATTCCCTCCTTCAGAGACTTCCAGCCTTTCCCTCACATCCATGTTCGACCCTAGCAAACGTTCCTTAACTGTGGTTGCAAATTGCTATGACCTGAGGAGAGCTAAAGTATGTACGTCAGTATCTAGACCTCCCTCGGTTCTACTTCATTCAGATGTATTTAATTTCATTAGAATTTCTAGGAATTAGACAAAGGTAGCGGCACTTTTTTAAAACTTCCCAGGAGATCCCATGCGTGGCCAGGCTGGAGAATCACCATCTTGGGCTTCTACACCCTTCTTATGCCAATTAGCTACAGTCCATTTGGTATCTGTGAGATGCCACCTTGGCTCCGCTTTAAAGAGATCTGAAAAGCTGACACATAGAGAAACTTTTCAAGACATAAGAGAGCAATTTTTTAAAAAGTGTTCTTTCTCAACAAGCCTTTCCTCTGATATTATCCGAGCCACTTAATCACCTACGAAGGGTTGAGAAGTACAGAGAGCTCAGTAGTAGGTTGGATTATATGAAACCTCTGATGTGTAAGCGTGTTTCCATTATACCTCAGTCATTTAAACGGTTTGACATAATGAGGAATCACTTACTTCCATTTTAACTTGTAATCTGTATTCTTTTGAAGAATTTCTTCTGTTATGAAATATTACCACTTATTACAATGAATGTACTAGATTTCTAAGAAAAGGAACTAATTAAAAACAAAATGCAACAGAATTGCAATGTGATGGATGAAGTCTCTATTGTATGCTATTCTTTTCAAACTAAACTAAGTGTTGTTTTATGTGTGTTCTGCCATCTTAGTCAAGGAGCCAAGGCTAAGACAGAAGAAAAAGACCCCAAGAAGTTAAAAAAGCAGGAAAAAGAAGAAAAAGACTTCAGGAAAAAGTTTAAAGTATGTCATATTTAAATATCAAACAATGTTCAAAATGCTAATGAAAAAAAAAAAAACAACGATTTTTAAGTACCACAATGCACTTACTATAAGTGTAATTATTAGGGCATCTGCGTGGCTCAGTCATCCGGGCGTCTGACTCTTGATTTTGACTCAGGTCATGATGTCATGGTTCAAGGGTTTGAGCTCTCAGCATGGAGCCTGCTTGGGATTCTCTCTCTCTCTCTTTCTCTGCCCCTCCCCCATTCACATGAGCTCTCTCTGTCTCTCAAAATAAATAAACTAAAAACAAACTTTTTAAGTGTAATTATCAATATCAGTTATCCATCCTAACTCCTTTATTTACTACAAAATTTACTTGACATTTTAATTTATTTTATAACAAATTAATCAAACTCATACATCCACAATATATATGCTGCAATAATCACTTGCATTTAGTTGTTCTTTGAACTTTAGTAAAAGGAAAATCTAAAATTAGAATGAATAAAAAAACATATAATGTATATATAATGGAATATTAATTATGCAAAAGAAGGAAATCCTGTCACTGTGACAACATGGACGGCCCCTAGAGGCCCACTTACACTGAGTGAGATAAGTCAGACAGAGGAAGACAATACGCTATAATATCACTTATACGTGGAATCTTAAAAGGCCAAACTCAAAAAAGCAAAGTAAAGTGTTAATTCCCAGAGGCTGGTCGGGTGGGATGGAGGAGATGTTGGTCAAAGGGTACAAACTTTCAGTTATAAGATGAATGAGCCTTAGGGGTCTAAGGTACAGCACAGTGATTATAGTTAGCAATACTGTATTATATACTTGAAAGTTGTAAAGGAGTAAATCTTAAATGTTCTGACCACAAAAAAGTGTTAATTATGTGAAGTGACAGAATTGTTAAGCTACAGGGCTAATCGTTTTGCAATATGTGAGTGTATCAAATCAACACATGAACACTTAAAATTTTTTAATTTTAAAAGTAGCGATTATATTAGTTTGGTGAGATTATGAGTGGCTTTTCTCCCAAAAATTTTTCTTTAATGCTTTTACGTTATATTTTTGTTTGTTTGACAAAGACTTTTTTTCGAGAGAGAGAGAGAGAGAGAGGGTGCAAGTGATCGAGGAGCAGAGAGAGAGAGGGAGAGAGAGAGAAGCAGGGCTCACCAGAGACCAGGCTCGTGCTCACCCGAAGTGGGGCTCCAGCTCGCCCGATGCACGACTCAAACTCATGAACCGTGAGATCATCACCTGAGCCAAAGTCAGATGCTTAAACAACTGAGCCACCCAGGCACCCTAGCAAAGACTTCCTTAATAAATCTGTCAGTAAGTGGATCACTTTAATAATACACATCAATTAATAATATAAATGTCTTTATTTTTCCAGTATGATGGTGAAATTAGAGTTTTATATTCCACCAAAGTTGTACCCTCCTTAACTTCTAAAAGGGGGGGGACCAGAGATCTACAGGTGAAGCCTGGTGAATCTCTTGAAGTTATACAAAACACTGACGACACGAAAGTTCTCTGCAGGAATGAAGAAGGAAAATGTAAGTCGCTGCCTACTCTTTGTGGATAGGGCACTCCAGGATTCAGTAATCAGACACGTTTTCCGGATCACCCCTGTTTTATTAACTTTGTTTTTTCTGTGCTTTATGAATTGTGGAAAACCTTACGAAACTAGAGATTTGCGGTGCTGAAATCAGTGTATCTTACTTTCATCCTTTATCGTTTCTCACCTGTTATATTTGGCACTGTGGTGTCGAAGTAATGCCAAATTAGTACTCCCCAAAATGCGGTCCCACAGACCACCAGCATCCGAAAACCCTTTGTGTATTAAAATCCCAGTCGCCTGGCCCCACCCTTGACCTGCTGAGTCATGAGCTCTGGGGGGCGGCAGATGGAATCTGTGATCATAACTTCTTCCCCAGCTTATTCTTAAGTATACCAAAGTGAGAACCACTGTGCTAAAGCAGTGAGTGGCTCTTGCCGTGGTCTGGTTTTGAAATTATACGTATGCACATGTCACAGGCAGAATTTCCAGTTTTCCTACCTTGCAAATTTACTTGTTTTCATTTCCTATTTGGATACGCTTAATACGACACACTCTTCCGAATGAATACAAGAGAGTCCCTGTCTTCTTTGACCTTATCGGCTATTAAAATTGACAGGTGGAAATGTTTTTGTCACGCTGGAAAAAGAAGCTTATTTCACTTAAAGTCCAGGGGAGAGTATCTCAAAATTATGTGTCCCGTATTTAAAACTGAATAGTCAGCGTGGCTGCCCCACTATCAGCTTGGTTAGTCTGTGTGGAAAACACAAACTCTGAGTCGAATTTTAATGACAGGAAGGTGACTCAGGGACAGGAACTGAAATGGGAGTTTTAAGAATAAAACCAGTGACTCAAGGTTGGGGAAGTGGATCTAAAGTTATCACCGAGGAGGTGTGGTTGGCTTTTCAAAGGAGAAAATGGAATGCGGGTACAAAGGATTAAAGGCATGAGTGGTGTAGTACTGACAGTCAAAGGTCGCTGGAGATAACGTGTAGACAGTGCTCCAGGAGACAAAGAAAACCCATATTCAGACCAGCGTTCGTGAGGATGCGCCCCAAGGAATAGCTTTAAGTGCAGAAAAACTCTATGCATTAAAAGGTCAAAGAAAACTATTTAAAAGTTTAAAACCGTAAAAAGTATGAAATAAGTTATGATAAATGTACCAGCCTGAATATTCATATGATGCTTATGACAACAATGTGCGGAAACTCTCATGACACAATAGTAAGAGAAGTAAGAAGCTTGCTTAATGTGGGAGAGGATTTATACTCATATTAAAAACTTACGTAAATAAAAGAAATGAACTGAACTGCCAATAAATAGTGCCCGATTGGGGCGATGAGCCTAAGTGAGCCTGCTTTCTCTTCTCTGCTTTCTCACAAGAAAAAACTGTTGTAGTACTTGTCATGTGGCCCTTTCCCCAGGGCACAAGCTTCAGGACCAATCTTGCCACACCATCCTGAGATTCTTGTCTTTAGCAACAAACCCCATCTTTTTTTCTTTTTCTTTTTTCTTTTTTATGAATAATTTATTGTCAATTTGGTTTCCATACAACACCCCATGATAATCCCAACAAGTGCCCTCCTCTGTGCCTATCACCCACTCTCCTCCCCCCTCACACACCCCCCTCTCCCCTCAGTTTGTTCTTAGTCTTTGAGAGTCTCCCATGTTATGTCTTCCTTCCTCTCTGTGGCTTTTTTTTTTTCCCTTCCTTCCCCTCTTCCCCTCCCCCCTGGTTTTCTGGTAGGTCTCCCAAAGCCTACCTATGCATGGGAACATATGGCATCTGTCTTTCTCTGCCTGACTTATTTCACTCAGCATAATATCCTCCAGTTCCACCCATGTTGCCACATATGGCCAGATTTCATTCTTTCTCATTGTTGCATAGTATTCCATTGTATATATATATACCACATCTTCTTTATCCAATCATCAGTTGATGGACACTTACTCTCTTTCCATGATTTGGTTATTGTCGAAAGTGCTGCTATGAACATTGGGGTACACGTGCCCCTATGCATCAGCATTCCTGTGTCTCTTGGGTAGATTCCTAACAGTGCTATTGCTGGATCATAGGGTAAGTCTATTTTCATTTTTTTGAGGAACCTCCACACAGTTTTCCAGAGCGGCTGCACCAGTTTGCATGCCCACCAATAGTGCAAGAAGGTGCTTGTTTTTCCACATCCTCTCCAGCATCTATAGTTTCCTGATTTGTTCATTTTAGCCACTCTGACTGGTGTGAGGTGGTATCTCAGTGTGGTTTTGATTTGTATTTCCCTGATGATGAGTGACATTGAGCATCGTTTCATGGGTCTGTTTGCCATTTGGATGTCTTCTTTGAGAAGTGTCTATTCATATCTTCCGCCCATTTATTCACTGGATTATTTGTTTTTCGGGTGTGGAGTTCGGTAAGTTCTTTATAGATCCTAGATATTAGTCCTTTATCTGATATGTCATTTGCGATGATCTTTTCCCATTCCGTTGGTTGCCTATCTGTTTTGTTGGTTGTTTCTTTTGCCGTGCAGAAGCTTTTTATCTTGATGAGGTCCCAGTAGTTCATCTTTGCTTTTAATTCCCTTGCTTTTGGAGATATGTCGAGTAAGAAACTGGTGTGTCTTAGGTCAAAGAGGCTTTTTCCTGCTTTCTCCTCTAGATTTTGACGGTTTCCTGTCTCACATTCAGATCTTTTATCCATTTAGAATTTATTTTTGTGAGTGGTGTAAGAAAGTGGTCTAGTTTCATTCTTAAGCAATGCTCTTCGATTTCAAAGTACATATATGTCACACGGGAATCTTGTCAAAAATGCAGATCCTAATTCAGTAGGTCTGAGATGAGGTGTAACATTCTGCATTTTACAAAGTTGCCAGGGAATTGGTGCCGCTGGTTCATGGAACGAACTCTTGAGCAACAAAGGTGTAAATGACCTCCTCAACCACCTGTCTAGATGTAGATGAGCAAGAAGATACAGCATCAGAAACAGAAATTTGGAGGAGACTCTTAACTTCCTACAAGCCAGTGGACCTTAAGAATGAAGAAAATAGTAACTACTCAGGGATGATTTTGTAATCTGCTATCACTTCCTATTTGGAGATCAATAATTCTGCTATGCATACTGGAGGGCTCCTACCCTCTTAGAATTTATCATGTTAAAAATGAGAAGTGGAAAGATTACATAAAATGCTGATAGACAGCAATCAAGGGTTCCAAGTAACTTTCATCATTTTTTTCTGGTACAATACCAATGCACTTTACAATTCTTAAGCTCACTGAGAACTAATTCGGTGGTTTGGAGTCCATCTCAAACAGCATGGAAACCTGATGATCATACCAGTAGTGCTTGTGTACCTGTTGTTTTATATTTAAATACTTTCTTTGGCTGGGCTTTGTCTTAGCTTGGTTCTTCCATTTAGGAGGTGATTCTGGGAAACACTCATGGGCAAGTGAAAAGGGACAGGAAAGGAAAGGCAGTCAACAAAGCCTTGTTATGGAAAAGGTTGCCACTTGAATAATCGGAGCTTATTCCAGTTGGGAACTCAGAGTGGCAGCATTATCCCATCCAGTGGGAAATAAAGTGGGGTATTTAGACATCAACTCCTGACCATGTGGAGTTGAAGCCTACTCCTGGGCAGGTGGTGAGCTACTCAGAATACTGAGCAAGCTGACAAAGAGCTTTGGAAGCCAGAGAAAAGAGATCTGTTAAAAAAAAAAATGCAAGTGTCGTCAGTTGAAAGTTGAGTGAACCAAAAGTCACTGGCATGGTGAGAGTGAAAGTCTATGGGAAAGGCCACCTGGAGCATCTGTTATTGCCTTTCATGTTAAGCATTATTCCAAAATTTATCGTATCTGCTTAATTTCACTTTTATTTCCCTAAATCTCCTGCTTTTCTTAACTTTTCTAAACCTCCTACTTATTCCTTTCTTGAGCTGGATTCTTGACATTCTTAATTTCCCTAGTTTCTGATCCATCCTTCATGTACGTCTATAGGATTTGGGATAATTGTGTGAATTCAACCTTTCTTCATCTAGATTATTGCAATAGCCTTCCAAATGATACGTCTACCTTACTGTTACTCTCAGTCAACCCATCTGCCACACTGTTGCTCAAATATTATTTTTAAAAACACAAAGTCTTTAGGCTAGTCATAAAACCTTTTAGATCTGTCTTCAGCCTCATCAACTGTTTCCATCTGCAACTGACACTCCAAAAATATATATCACTTCCTTGTCATTCCCTGAATAAATTATGCTGTTTTATCCTTCTATGCTATTTCATTCTACTTCGAATGCCCATAATTGTCTATTTTTTTAAGTTTGTTTATTTTGAGAGGCAGAGAGAGATGCAAGTGGGAGAGGGGCAGAGGGAGAGGGAGAGAGAGAAGCCCAAGCAGGTTCCATGCTCAGCGCAGAGCCGGACGCAGGACTCGATCTGCCATAAGGGAAGATCATGATCTGAGCTGAAATCAAGAGTCAAATGCTTTAACTGACTGAGCCACCCAGGTGCCCCCCGACTTGTCTATTAAAAACAATCCATTTGTCATCTAAAATTGGGAACACATCCTCTCCCTGCTCCCCATCGCCCATCACAATTCATCTCTCTTCTGCCCCACCAGCTATTGCCCCGGTAATTCTCTTTACCGCTTTATCAATCTATTATTCTTATTAGCCTCTGAGCTTGAGAGTAGCTTCACTGAAATGTTCTCAACATTGTACTGCCGACACATCCTGTGGTGCCTGGCACCTTGCTCTGGGCTGGCTTCCTAAACTGAATGTAAGAATTTAGAGATTGCAGCTGGAAAAACAGATGAAAGTCTGACATATAGACACGCACGGGAAGAAGTCTGTGGAATAGTCTGACTTGTTAGAAGACAGAAGTTCTCTATCTTAGCTTCAGTGATGTGGTTTGCTTATGTATCATTTAAGAGACTTTAAATCTTTCAGTTCCTTATTTCTACATCCGACTGTCATAAAGGCATTTGCAATCCAGCACCATGGTAACCCTGACATTTCCCCTACTTTCCATTCTTTAATCCATCAGAGAAAAGAAGCATAGTTTACTTCAACTTAATTCGTAACGGTATAAATTAGAGGCGAAAGCATTAACAATAATCTCTTCCCATTGTGGAGTGGAGTACGAGCCACTTTTACAAGCATTATCACATTTGATCGATTCACCCACTGACCTGTGGAAACACATACTGCAGAGGCGTTGAGATCTGGAATATGTATTTCTGGCACATTCTCAAATGTTTAGAATTTCTCGCTAATATTTGCACATATTCCATAACTCAGGGTCTCATAAGCTCTGGGTTTTTCCACCTCCTGTCACTAGAGAAAAAATTTTCTATAAAAAGTGTAGAAGGAGACATGAACTGAATTATTTGTGGTTAAAATGTTCTCCATTTCCTTTGGGCATCAAAGAAAGGGGAATTTCAAAGAGTTTGGATTCTCTCAAATCCAATCGATTATTTCTTTCCTTAAGTTATTCTGTTTTCAATTTTAATATAGAACATGCTCACCGAAGAAACTTTTTTAAATTCAGAAATTTTAAAAGTCTCCTGCTATGAAGCCCTAGAAATAGAGAGAAAGAAGAGAGGGAGAGAGAACATTTGTATAATGCACGGCTAATAATTTATATTTAGTCTTATACACAGTGCCTTATTTTTTTCTGTCTGTTATACTATGACCGTGTTCCCCTGAAGTCAGACATTGTTCCATTTGCTTGGGTAAATCCATGCAATTATGATTTTATTGTTTTTAAACTGCGCGAAGCCAAGTTGAGTAAATTTAACTTTATATCTGGACTTGCTCAGAACAAAGGAAACAATAAAATAATATTACCTTTTTTTTTACTTATTACTCAGTAAAAAATTTGCAAACATTAGAATGAAGATATTTTCTACTTTTCCAAAGATGATTTTGTATTTCTTTCATAATTTTATTCACAACACGCTTCTTAAAGGTGAGTCAGTCCTGAGAACTGGCACAGGTAGGACATGGGTACTACTGTCTCAGTTAGCTCTAACCCACCACATATTTCAGAACATTCATTTCAAGCCACTGTTTTGCTGTATGATTGTGAAGTTTCCAAATAATATTTTCGTATTATGTGTGAGAATCCCTGGTACGCCAGCACCCACAGGAAACATGGTGGCCGTTCCATGTGGTATGGAGTCATGATGACTTTTTTATTTCCTTTGTATTTTCCATTAATTTTCCTTATGATGGATGTACATGGAACATTTAAGCAAAGAGATGATTCTTCTACTGCAAAAAATTATTTCTAGGGACTATAATGGAGAGATGACATAAAATATAAAAATTCAGGGCACGTCACTTGTTTTGACACTATCATGAATCATGCTTTTAAGAGAATGACGTTTTAGAGAGTTTTAAAGGTACTAGACATCAAAACCTATGCTGTATTAAAAGTCATTAATCCTGTAAAGATGCTATATAATAGTAATTTTATAGCCGATGAGCCCCAAATTGTCACATCATTTCAGAAAGCTAACATAGAGCAGTACGGTAATCCCAGCCTGCATCTCCTTGATACGTGTTTCTGAGATAATACTCACAATCATTCGTATTTATATATCTCACATACACAAACAACAGCAACAACAGAGCATTCAACAAAAGAGAAAGCCATTCCTTAGAGTTCTCGGACGGGCAAGACATAGGAGGAAATGTAACAGGTGTTTTAGAATCTAAAAGAATATGTATTTTGGGGCGCCTGGGTGGCTCAGTCGGTTGAGTGGCCGACTTCGGCTCAGGTCATGATCTCATGGTCTGTGAGTTCAAGCCCCGCGTCGGGTTCTGTGCTGACAGCTCGGAGCCTGCAGCCTGCTTCAGATTCTGTGTCTCTCTCTCTCTGCCCTTCTCCTGCTCATGCTCTGTCTCTATGTCTCAAAAATAAATAAACATAAAAAAAAATTTTTAAAAAAAGAATATGTATTTTATAATTAATTTTGGAAAGACAGGTTATTAAGCTGTATATCATGAGTTACTAATGTTGGTCCTGTAAAGGACTCTCTAATGCTTACTTATAACTTTTAGCATAAATGAGTTTTTGAAAGTAGATGACCTAAAAGCACAGGAAAATAGAAACCTTTCATTTCCAAAAATGCATTATATTTTCTTTGTTTTGTTCTTTATTTCCTTTAATCTTACAAAGATTTTAAAAAAAAACAGAAATGTATTCAATGCTGGAGTAAATCCAACTTCTGGAAGCAGTTTATAATCTCTTATACATTTTCTTAATTTTGTATCTTCTAATTTTAGTTCAGAGATTTTGCAAAGCCCGAATAGCTCACAATGAGATTACCTCCACCGTTAAAAGCTTCAACTCATACACGTCATTATTTTTAAATTATTGATTTAAACATAAATATATCATGAGAACACTTACTGTATTCTTTCATTTTTTTATGTTTAGTCACTTATGTTTGAGAGAGACAGAGACAGTGTGAGCAGGGGAGGAGCGGAGAGAGAAAAAGGGAGAGGGAGGATCCCAAGCAGGCTCTTCACTGTCAGCACAGAGCCCGATGGGGGGCTCATATGCACAAAACTATGAGATCATGACCTGAGCCAAAACCACGAGTTGGATGCTTAACCAACTCAGCCACCCAGACACTCCTAAATCCCAACTTATTTTAAGAAAAAATAATCAAAACAAAATCAGAACCACCAATTTTAACTAGCGGGGAAAAAAAAAGTTTGTGACCATTACCGTCTACAGAGAACTATTCACACTTTATTTTAGCCCCAAACATTAGTACAGGTAAAGACAGATTTCAGCTATAGGGACCCTGACACAAAATCCACACTTCTAGAAACTTGTTATCTGCATGGACTTTCTCTTTTGAGAAACACACATAGAACTGAATCTGTTAGAGATGAGATTATCCCCCTTTAAAAATTATGTTAAATTATGATATATATATATGTATATATATACCTTAATTTTTTTAGAAGTCTGTTAACATGAAATCAGTAAAAGAACTGTGATATCAAAGGCAACCAAGGATATGAATTTTAGATGTTCGTACATTAATTATTTTTGCTACTTTTGCTTTAACTAAAATTTAAAAAGGAAGGTATAACCAGGTCTAATTTTTCATACTCTGAGTAAAATATTACGTTATTGCTCTTTTATCATTTTGACACAGGGTACATATTTCCATACTACAGGAATTCAAACAGAACTTTGATTCTTCCTTTTCCAAATAGGAGTCTAATAAGGTTTTCATTAAAAAGTGGTGAATTTCTTAGGGCACTTAGGTGGCTCAGTGGGTTGAGCGTCCAACTTCAGCTCAGGTCATGATCTCACTGTTCGTGGGTTCGAGCCCCATGTCGGGCTCTGTGCTGACAGCTCGGAGCCTGCTTTGGATTGTCTATCCTCCTCTCTCTCTGCCCTTCCCCCGCTTATGCTCACCCTCTCTCTCAAAAAAAATAAGAATTAGAAAATATTGCTTAAAAAGTGGCAAATTTCTTTAAAAAAAAATTTTGATGGAGTCCTTTTTACCCTGGACTATTTCAAGGAAAAGTTCATTTTCTTAAGTTTTAATCTAGACTTTCACTTGTATGATCCCAGCTTTTTTAAAAAATGGTTTTGCATGTTGCAACGGCAATATGACATCAGTATGTTTAAGTAAATTTATTATCATTTGTATTAATCTTTGTCTATGAACTTCCTGGTTTATAATTTTTTACACATTTACCTTAATAAAACTTAGATCAAAAGTGGACCAAGCCCAATAGATTGATTCAGTGAAAGAATTTACAAGCTATTTTGACAAGGAAATAAATGGTACTAATCTCAAGCATACAGTAGTGTTTAAGTCCTAACCCAAAACTACTAGTTCTGAAGGTTATTAATACTAATTAAATGTCAGCAGACATTTTTTCAGGAAAAATAGTTCGTATTTTTTCTTAGGATTATTTTGCACAATAGGAGCAAAGATAAGGTGCTCAAAAAAATCTTTGCTTTCTTGCATAAAATGGGTCTATTTTCTATTTAACAGGGAATCACTAGACTGCCTGGTATGTGTTCTTCTAATAATGATTTGTTTCAAAAACAGAATTAAGTTTAAAAAATGGGGGTGTGCCTAGATGGCTCAGTCAGTTGAGCTTCTGATTCTTGATTTTGGCTCAGGTCATGATCTCAGGGTCCTGGGATCAAGCCATGTGTCAGACTCCGCACTGGGTGTAGAGCCTTCTTAAGATTCTCTCTCTCTGCCTCTCTCTCTTTCTTTCTACAACTCTGGCTCACTCATTGACTCTATAAAAATTAAATTAAATTAGGGGTGCCTGGGTGGCTCAGTTGGTTAAGCGGCTGACTTTGGCTCAGGTCATGATCTCACAGTCTGTGAGTTCAAGCCCCGCGTCAGGCTCTGTGCTGATGGCTCATCAGAGCCTGGAGCCTGCTTCAGACTCTGTGTCTCCTTCTCTCTCTGCCCTTCCCCTGCTCATGCTCTGTCTCTATGTCTCTCAAAAATAAATAAATGTTAAAAAAATTAAATTAAATTAAATTAAAAAAATAATGATTCGATTCATAAAAGATGAAAATTCCTATGTTGACACTCTGTCAAATGGCAAAAACAATGCTAGAAGATCTTCCACACTAAACGTGAAAACCGTTACATACTCCCCCAAGTAATCACCAGATCGCTGATATAAAAGGGGAGTTGAACTGTTCAATATAATAACATTTTATTTATTTATTTATTTATTTTTAACATTTATTTATTTTTGAGAGACAGAGAGAGACAGAGCACAAGCAAGGGAAGGGCAGAGAGAGAGGGAGACACGGAATCCAAAGCAGGCTCCAGACTCCAAGCTGTCAGCACAGGGCCCGACGTGGGGCTTGAACCCATGAACCATGAGATCATTACATGAGCCGAAGTCGGATGCCCAACCGACTGAGCCACCCAGGTGCCCCTATAATAACATTTTATAAGTTAAGTTTCTGATTGGTGGTATTTGAAATACCTATTTATGAACCACTCTTGTATTTAGAGAAACTACATATTCTTCACAAGACTGGGCCACATGGATAACGCCTTGAAGAAACATGGTAAAATTTGGAAGAGACTTGTGTGCCAAACCTGCAGTTGCTTTAAGATAGTTTGTTTCTCTTTAAGGGGAAATATTGTAAATGGAGGAAAAGAGAGGTGTAGGAGAGACAGAGAAAAGTTAGAAAAGGAGAAGAAAGGAAGGAGAGAAAAGTGGACACAAATAAGAAAATAGGTCATATTTGTAGATAGATATAATTATTCAGTGTATTATATCTATTACATCATATTATATTATTCAATTTTATTTCACTTTCTTAAAAGAAACAGTAAAGATTTTTATATTCTGCACTATTAATAAAATTTATTTTCTTTTTCTCCATAGATGGTTATGTTCTTCGGAGTTACTTGGTGGATAAGTAAGCTCATTTCTTACTACTACTTACCTCTAAAAAGAATGTTATGCTTTTCCTAATATCATTTAAATAATATAACCTACTAAACTGTCATAAATAAATTTTAAGACAATATGCCATACTAATGTCAATATGGTAGGACTCATAATAAAGTTAAGGTTTTCATAAAGTGTCACTCTTAAATAGACAAGAACCCTTCTCATTCATAAGCATAGAGTTCACATTCATTGGAGACAGACAGACATGGCAAATATTGGAGACAGGTTAAAACCATTAACATTTTCATAAATATTTTGCCTTTCACTTATTGATTAATGCAGTTGGTTGAAATGAATTAACCAGGAACCAATTAGTGTCTACACAATAGATGCTAATGTTACCTGTTAGTAATTTGGCCCCCAACTGAGGGCTTTTCTTTACTCCCACTAGGCCTAGTCGAGTATTAAGTTGCCTTTTGGGAAGCATGCCAGAAAAAAAAGATAGTTGTCAATGATTCCTCTATTCTTATGAATAAGACGTTGTCACAGTCTGTTACCAGTGGGCTGTTAGAGTCCGCCCTCAAACATTATAAGATACTGTTCCAAGTATATCAGTGCAGAAAATGACCTCCATTATCAGGTCATATGCCAACATAAAGATTTTCAGAATTCTGCATCATAATAAAGTCAAGGAAGCTTCACAAAGTATATCCATAAACAACCGACACCCATCAGAAAGAGACAAATCAATGCTCGATGCCTTTGTCAGCAAACTAGTAAAGAGTCAAAAGAAAGATGATGATAATACTTCTATTTTTCTCAGAACCTTAATCACGATGGTAGGCAAGGGACTTTTCTATTTTACGAAAGATACACATTTCACAGAAAGAATATGTGGCAAATAATGGGACCACATGTTCATCGGTGATTATCGCAGGATGATTAAGAGAGAACTTAGAAAGTATACTCTAAGTAATTATTGGTTCACCATTTATTGAAGTGAATGAATACTTAACAAATGTTTATTGAATGAATGATAGGAAAATCTGTCCTCTTTGCGTTTATATCAGATTTTCATCAGCCAAACCCTCCCTCGATCCCAGAGGATCCAACAGAAGCCATAGGCAACTCACAGCATCCGCCGTGGTTGTCAGCAACTGGGAGGGCCTGCTGCTGCTTCAGTGATAAAAGCTCAGAGGCAGTACAGGAACCCAAAGCGGGTCTGGTCTAAGTGACAGTCACCTTGTATTTCTGAACTTTGAAACTGAATCCTACATTTCAAGGCATATAAAGCATTTCTAATACTTTCATTATTTCCTCCATTAGATTATCAGCTTCTTGAAATCAATGCTTGTATCTCACTCATATTTATATCTCCTGGCACATAGGAGGGCCTCAGTAGATATGTAGAATAGAATATTTCACAAAGATTCAGGACCAAGTAAAACCAAAATATATAAGAGTAGCCAGAACTATTATTATGCGTGCAGCCTATAACCATAAATATTTTCAGAATTATATGACATGAGAATCATCATACTAACCACATCTTGGCTACTCATTTTGTAATGACTATTTAAATATTTTATAATTATTATTTACAAATTATAATTAGAAACATGCAAAAATGATGCACCCATTTCCTATGCCAAATGTATTCTATTTCACCCAACATTCAAAGTTCAAGTAAAACTATAAATCTGATATTAACAAATATAAAGGATCCATGGGGCACCTGACTGGCTCAGTCAGAGAAGGGCGTGACTCTTGATCTCAGGGTCGTGAGTTCAAGCCTCATGTGGGGTGTAGAGATTACTTGAATATATAAAATTAAAAAAAAATAAGGGCCCCCATTGGAGTATCATGCCATGATTTTTCAACTTGTTCAATTCAGCAAGCTTAATAAACGTTTCTTACCACATACAGCCGTGTGCTAGGCACGTGGTTGGATCCAAAGATGATAAAGCATGGGATATGTTCTGGAGGCATGTTTCCATGATTTCGTATGTCTATGATATGGAATAAGTTGTGGGTTTTTGGTTATTTTCAGAAAAGAACAGAGGATTAGGCTAAGCCAGTGAAAGACGATGAAGATGAATATGAAATTTCTTCCCACTTATAAACGCATAACATGTAACTTCTTACCCTTAAATGCTTTATCGTGTAATATAAAATCATGTGATTAACTTTTTAATCTAAATATTGCTTTAATGTTAAGAAGATACTTTCTTTAAAATAAAAGCTATTTTCTACATTTACAGTGATGGAGAGATCTATGATGACATCGCCGATGGTAAGTCCCTCATGGCACCACCATGGAGAACAGTAACTGTGAATTCATTCCTACAAATACTAAAAATAGCTCGCTGGATTAATTAGAGTTTTCCAATCTGATCAGAATTTGAATCACTTGAAAATGTTAGGAAAGGTAAATGCTCTGGTATAATTTTTAAAAATTATCTTTGCACATGACCAAAAATCAAGCAAGAATCTTATTTATTTTCTTTGAAAACCGAAGTATGAAAATAATTGTTGAATTTTTCATTATACCATTAATCTTAATATGAATTACTTTCACACACAAAAAAATGTATACTTGGCCAATTAGTAAGTACTTATTTCGTAACGTATAATACTCATTAATATTCTCTTAGCATCACATATTTATAAATTAAGATCTAAAAAATTAATCTCAACTGAAATGATACATAGAGTTAATCATGCGATCTTTTAGTTTTCCTTTTAAACTTATGATTCTTACTGATATTGTAATATCTTCAATCTCATTTAGAATGACTACCAAAGAGTATATTTAATTAAATGCCAGAAAAATAAAATAATCCTGAGTCTAATTTTGATAAAGAGTAAACCTGTCCAGAAACTCTATTAGCATTGCATACTGAGCAATGAAAATTAAATACACATAGCGTCTTCCATTTAACTAGTTTTTCATAAAGTGAGCTTCTACATTCTCTAAAACCTAAATCAGGAGTGTGAATCACCCACATTTCTAACCTTTGAACACTTAGAAGATCTGCGTTCTACATAACTATATTGAAATTTATTTGTTGTTTTTTTTTTCAGGTTGCATCTATGACAATGACTAGGTCTCAGCTATGTTCGTTCTGCTGAGTTCATTTAACGCCAACATGAAGTCTGAGTTTTAGTTGACCCGTTATTGGATATCACAGAAAATGAACTCACAAAACAACTTATCACCATTTG